>CABFOV010000872.1:24868-59327 GCA_902141375.1 Timema poppense
TGTTTAACACGTGTAGAGACTAAAGTAAGATCAGTAGTTGTGGTTTTCGCGGACAATCTATGCCTGCTGAGTGTTTAACACGTGTAGAGACTAAAGTAAGATCAGTAGTTGTGGTTTTCGCGGACAATCTATACCTGCTGAGTGTTTAACACGTGTAGAGACTAAAGTAAGATCAGTAGTTGTGGTTTTCGCGGACAATCTATGCCTGCTGAGTGTTTATTACATGCAGTTACTAAAGTCAGACCACTAAAGTTGAGCCTTTAATTACAACAAATCCACTTTGCTATTTCATCGACGAATAATTCGCCAGGCAAATCTTAACCCAAGACAAGTTTAAAATACTAGGACCATACAAACTTTAAGAAAATAATTTCTCAAATCAATAACATTTAACTGAACCGCATATAGCATGCAACAGACAACATAGATACATTGTCTTGTGAATTTATAAATTATGTTGGGGATATAGGTAATGTGAGTTAAGGTGAGCGATTTCACTGTTTTTATAGACTTTTTTTTTTGTCATATGAAATAAAATATTGTTCCAGTCGAAACAAAGAGTTTAGTTACCTTCATATGGTGATATAAACAATTTTTTAATATCTGTCAAGAGTGTTCTGGAATTTAATGATAATGTGAAGAAAATTAAACTTAATTTAATTGGAGCAACCTTTTATTTATTTCGGTCAAAAATATGTTTCCCTTTTAAAAAAAAAACCTTTTCTGGCGTCCCCTACACTCTCTTCTTAAGACATTACCTGGGAGGTTTAAACCAAAACGAATCTGATGGACAAGTTAAGAGGATTCTTGAAAGTATACCATTATTTTATGTGTAAATAAATTACATTCTTATGTGATCATCTTAAGGCTGACCAGTGTAATTATCACAGTCCAGTAAATTGTGTCTCGTGGCCGTGTTATAACTGCCACTAATTTCTAAGTGGGTTGAAGGGGAGGGGGACAGTTTATACATATTATATAAATACATTATCACACATGACCAAAGAAGTTGCAAGAATTTATTTTTTTTGTAAATAGTTGGGGAGAAATATCTCCCTAAATAATAATAAAAATAATACCATGATTGGTTTTTCAACTCTCATGAAACTTTAAAGGATTAACTTGCTATCAAATAATTCATTCAAAAATAATAATTTTACTTATATAGTTTTTTAGATGTTTAGTATATTTATTTGTTAACATTGATGATGATAATAAATCTAAGTCAGCATAAATTATTTTTCATTGTACTTTATGTGTTTAAGCTAGACAATAACTATAGAATGGGTCCAGTTGAGTATATTTGTAATCATGTCGGCTAAATGTTTATACAATATTAGCATATCCTTAATTGATGCATCAATTTAATAACTAATACGTTGTAAGTTACTCTCTACTCCAATTTTTTTTTAACCTATGGATATATCTGACAGCTATAATGTGAAAGTAGATCTAGTAAACTTTTCTATGAAAGTTGGATTGTACTAAATACCTAAATAAATGGCAGCGTCAAATATACTTTACAAAGTAACTTAACAACGTTGCTTGAATTGTCGCTTCAATATTTTTTTATATAGTTTGTACTTTTGTTTGCTGATTCGAGATGTTAATTGTGTCATAGTCGGTTCTGGATTTCAACAAGTTAGCTGTGTATATAGGGAAATTAAAAAAAAAAATGTTTTAATAGAAATTTGTGATAAGCATGTAAGTAACATTTTAAGATGTCTTCCATATTGGATAAATTATTTTTATCTATTGAGAAATTAAAAAAAAAACTATTCACTATCGTTAGTAGTTAAATAAGTAAACCCACAAAGATGTATTTAATGCAAATGTAATTTGTTTAAATGTGTTCCACAAATGCTAGTATTTTTTAAATAATGTCGTAAAACCTTGAATTGAAATGATCGCTGACATTAAATGCCACAGTATTTAGAAAAGGTGTTTCATACACCATGATTGGTTGACCTAGTTTAAAAGAGTGCGTGGATTAAGTCGTACTGAAATTTTACTCCGAATTACAGCAATGTTGGAAAATTAAGCGAATTTTAAAACATTGTCCGTTTGGCTATTTCGTATTCCGTGCTCTATCTATCACGCGTCTGTCCTATACTTAAAAAACAAAACTAATAAAATAATATTGGTTTGATTTGTAAACGTTTCAAAAGTACAGAATTGGGAAATTTTAAACTGTAGGTCGAATATTTTTTCAACAATTGGTAAAAAACTTTGGTTAATTTAAGCAAACACTTATTTTTCAAGTGACATTCTGATGAAGTATTTGTGCAAATATAGAAAAATTACGCACGGTCATGGATTTGAACCCTGACCTTTCAATTATACGTGCCAACAACCACTCTTACCAACTAAACTGATAGGAATATCCGTCCCATGTCACTCGGTAGAGATGTCGGCATGTGAAGTTAGAAGACCATTGTTCAGAGCCCGGTTCCTAGGTGTAACTTTTCTATATCCGTGCAAATTTCTGCTGTTTTTGTGTTTTATGGGTTTTAATTTATTTAATCCTGGAAATAAACTTATCTTAGTACCAAATTAAACTGGTTTATCGAAACTAATGAAACTGGTTTCTACCTTAAACTACATCAAGTTCTAGTATTGCAGTATTTACAAAATGTGAAAATAATATATATTTGAAGTAATTAATAGAATAAATCGAATACTTTTTTTTGACAATTGCTGTAAAATTATTAATATATATTTAAACAAATCCTATGTTTAAAAAAACTGAAAATATAATGCTTTAAAAGCGAGGTTATTTTAATTATATCTTCCTTAATTCTAGAAATGAATGGATAAGATTAAATATTAGAAATGTGAAATGAAAACAATATAATATCGAATAAGAAAGATAATTTATTATTTTACCATTTTTATATATAGGTTGGTAATAGATTTTCATGGTATGTAAAGATATATATACCCGTTATACAATAGGCCTATAACTTCTTGTAATGTTCATTGTAAATACAATTATACAAAATGTAAAATAGACAAATAAATGTATTTTTCTCTTGTATTTTGTTGTTTTTATTTTGGATTGTGACTTTAGCTTTTAGACAAATACAAGTAGCTTTATTGTGGGGAATGTAGGGAACGCGAGTTATGAGCAGTGATTTTGTAGTTGTTATAGTAAAAATAAATTAAATATTTCTCCAGTAGAAACATAAAGTTTAATTTTCTTGACATGGTGATATCAACAGTTGAATATATTTCATCATCACAGCGTCATCAGGAGAAACTTTTTAAATGTTTTTTTTATTTATTATTTAGCACCGCGTCTTACTACCCATTCGGGTTATACGCTCTAAGTACTAATTACGCTAATGGATTAGGAATTGGGAAGGTTGAATTAGAGGAAATGAACCCGAATTTTCGTGGAGGGAGAGTGGAAAAACCTACCCCAGTTCACCCGACCGAGATTCGAACCTCGATGTCCCCATCCTCAGCAGTCGAGCTCAACATGACTAGCGCGTTAGCCAACTATGCCACCGAGGCGGGTCTTTTTAAATGAAGATACAAAGTTGTTATTAAATTCCAGGACATCCTTGACAGATATTCAACAACTGTTGATAACACCATGTGGAGAAAATTAAACTTGTTTCTACTCGAGAAATATTTGATTTATTTTAGCCCAAAAAAAAGTGTTGATATTTATTTATTTAGCATCGCGTCTTACTATACGTTCGAGTTATATGCTTAAATAATAACTAAGCTAATGGGCTAGAAATTGATAAAGTTTAATTTAAAGGGAGTGAACCCGTATTTGCGTGGAAGGAGCGTGGAAAAGCATTCAGGGAAAAACCACCTCCAGTTCCCCCGACCAAGATTCAAACCTTGATCTCCTCCCCATCCTCATCAGTTTAGCTCAACACGAAACTACGCCACCGAGGCAGGTTATTGTAAAGTTACTGCAATTAACTTGCGTTCCCTGAATCCACACCTTCCCTCTTGGTTACTCTTGATTGAATTAACACCGGCCAGATACGGGAGCCGACTTCCGCTTTGCCTGGGTGGGTCAATAGTTGGGGATTGTTTGACCCCCTGCCTTAGGCTGGCATATTATGTTCTGATAGCCAAATGTTGTCTCTACAATCGGCTGTCAAAACCATAAATTTCAGGAAATAGATCTTTCAAATATCGATTTCCAATTATCAATACAGACACAATGAAATTAACGAGTAGAGTTAAGTTGAAAAACAAATTAATTCTTAATAACAATGACATTGTGTACTACAAAATGAGATAAAATTAGACTATTAGAGAATATATATAGTTTAAAATATGTTTTTTACAATTTTTAAACTGCTTAAACATTACAAATTATTTTCATGGAACACATTATAAATATTAAATTGTGTACACCGCATAATATGTATGTCTAGTTAGCCTATACTACATTTCAGCCTAATACGCGAAAAACATAAAATAATAAGTTTGACAATTTAAAACTCATCAACTGTAATGATTTGAAGTCATTGAATCAATCGTTATTTATAGCTAGTTAAAATTGTGCAATAAAATGTTGATGGTCAAAAGACCTAATTGGTTCGTGGGACGGTAGTAGTCGAGAGGAAATCACTCGTGTCTTGTGGCTCGAAACTGCACCCCTCCCACCCTACCCTCATCATAACTCCCCCCCCCCTCCCCCCCGCCCCCAGTGCCGACTCATAGTGAGCAGAACCACCCAAACACAAGGGTAGGGGGTGTCACCCGTCATGATAGACTCGTTCACGCGCGCCGTCCTATTATTTCTAGATCATTCATCGCCTGGGAAAAAACTAAGGAGAAATATCGCTATAATAAGCGGGGGACAAGTGAATAACAGGTCCCCCGCTGACATTTTCAGGACGACGGAGGGGAAGTCAGAGCGCATGCGCCTCCGAACTAACGTGAGACAGATTGTCCGAGGTTAATTGGGGGCGTGTGATTTTTTTTTTTCAAATGCATGACGTCACGATGATCCTTGTTTCTTAGGACACGTTTGTGTTACATCCTTCAGGTGAGAGTGTAGGGGACGCGAGAAAAGGTTAGAGATTTTATAGTTTTCTTAGCAAACATTTTTTGGACAAAATAAATCAATTATTTCTCCAGTAGAGGAAACATGGAGTTTTAACTTTCTTCACACGGTGATATTAACAGTTGTTGAATATCTGTCGTGAACATAGCAGTATTAGATTAGAAACTTTTTAAATGGTAAGAACAATTTGTCATAGAATTCCAGGACACCCTTGACAGATATTCAACCACTGTTGATATCACCGTGTGAAGAAAATTTATCTCTTATGCTTATAATAGATAATAATTTATATTGAACAGAAAAAGTATTGATATAAAAACTGCGAAAACACCGAATTTTCCTCGTGTTTTTAAATTGAACTATCATAATGCAATTAGCTTTTAACGTTCACTTAAAAGTTGTCGAGTACCACGTGTTTTAACCAGCCAATCATGTTGCGAGTGACGTTAACACAGTATTTAGTACTGCATTTGTTGGTTTATAGTATGCAGGCGACTTATTTGGTATATTATTATTATTATTATTAGGACCACGTCTTACTACCCGTTCGGGCTATACGCACTTACGCTAATGTGTAATGGTAGGGTGATTGTGAGATGAAATGGAGGACACTACAGTTTAACGTGGAATCCGAACCACAGTGGAGGGCTGGCATTCGACACATTCACAAGATGTGATTAATACATATATTGTCAAAGGTGAAGGAAGGGTTTGGTAATCAGTTAAATCTGTGCCGGGACCGAGGATTTAACCTCGGACACCACAGCACAGAAGTCTGACACCTTACCCCTAGACCACCAGGTCTTCTTTGGTATTGTTTGTCCACGTTTAACGAATCTAAAACGTTGTAGCTTCTTGTTACACTTTATTCTGTATATTCAGTAAATCTAACATTGCAATTACTTGTAGCATAATCAGCTCTAAATAATTGGGTTTCGTTTTAACAATTTGCTTTCGAACAATTCAAATCAATTGTCTGTGTTTCACTCGAGTTGTTACGTTAAGTTACGTGAATCCTGATCACTTCATCACATTAAGTTAACGTTACGTGAAAGTTAAGTTGATCGTGATCCCGAAATGAGGACATGTTTGTGTAGCATCCTCATGGCTGTTATGACGTGTTGTTTTTTGGTCACGAATTAAAATTTGCTTCCTCATAATTACTAGGTATATTAGCCCATTAAATCAGTAACACACCCCCTGGAATTATACGTGCCTACAGCTCGCCTAGCCCTGCAGTCGGGCGTGCCAACAACTCGCTTAGCCCTGCAGTCAGACGTGCCAACAGCTCGCCTAGCCCTGCAGTCAGACGTGCCAACAGCTCGCCTAGCCCTGCAGTCGGGCGTGCCAACAACTCGCCTAGCACTGCAGTCAGACATGCCAACAGCTCGCCTAGCCCTGCAGTCAGACGTGCCAACAACTCGCCTAACCCTGCAGTCAGACGTGCCAACAACTCGCCAAACCCTGCAGTCGGACGTGCCAACAACTCGCCTAGTCCTGCAGTCAGACGTGCCAACAGCTCGCCTAACCCTTCAGTCGGGCGTGCCATCAGCTCGTATAGCCCTGCAGTCAGACGTGCCAACAGCTCAACTAGCCCTGCAGTCAGACGTGCTAACAACTCGCCTAGCCCTGCAGTCAGACGTGCCAACAACTCGCTTAGCCCTGCAGTCAGACGTGCCTACAGCTCACCTAGCCCTGCATTCAGACGTGCCAACAGCTCGCCTAGCCCTGCATTCAGACGTGCCAACAGCTCACCTAGCCCTGCATTCAGACGTGCCAACAGCTCGCCTAGCCCTGCAGTCAGACGTGCCTACAGCTCACCTAGCCCTGCAGTCAGACGTGCCAACAACTCGCCTAGCCCTGCAGTCAGACGTGCCTACAGCTCACCTAGTCCTGCAGTCAGACGTGCCTACAGCTCGCCTAGCCCTGCAGTCAGACGTGCCAACAGCTCGTCTAGCCCTGCAGTCAGACGTGCCAACAGCTCGCCTAGCCCTGCAGTCTCCATGTAATCATCCCAGGGATTATAGGTATTTAATTGCAGTGACGTTCCCAGACGCATGCACTATTGTTTGTTAATGAATCTGGGCCGAGGCAGTGTTTGATTTGTGAGAGCTGTGCTTAATGGAGCGAACCATTGGGGGCTGCATTGTCCTCTCTTCACCACAACCACCAGTGAGAGAGGTACACCGCGCTGATCAACATTCCACCACACGATTAAAGGACTTTATTTTTGTCAGCATTTTTTTTCTCTGACATCGCTCTTTGGAGTTACACGTTTTGTTAAGATCTGATTTTATCTTCACTTACGCGTTAGTTACATCTAAAACCCGCTCCAATGGCCGAATGGTCTGAGGCGTTAATCTCATGTTAGACTGGTCTGCTGATGACGATGTTAATGTGATTAAATCATCTCTATAATTCTTCTATACTCATCCCTATCACATTAGAGTAATTGGCAAATATTCGTATAATATGAGCCGGTATAAAGACGTGATGATAATGAAATTTAAAAAATATCCGAATATTGATCAAAATTTAACTATAAGACACACAGCAGTGGCTTGTGTTCCAAAGTAATAGTCTCGCATTGATCTTATTTTTATTATTATTATTATTATTATTATTATTATTATTATTATTATTAGCACCGCGTCTTACTACCCGTTCGGGTTATACGCACTTACGCTAATGTGTAATGGCAGGGTGATTGTGAGATGAAATGGAGGACCTACAGTTTAACGTGGAATCCGAACCACGGTGGAGGCCTGGCATTCCCCACATTCACAAGATGTCTTGTCAGAGGTGAAGGAAGGGTTTGGTAATCTGATAAATCTGTGCCGGGACCGAGGATTGAACCCCAGCCGCCAGCACAGAAGTCTGACACCTTACCCCTAGACCGCCAGGTCGCCTCGTATTGATCTTGTCGACTTTGACAGTAAGTTTGAGGTTCTTATCCCGTATGGGTGAACTAGTGGTAGGTTTACACATGTGGTTTTAACTCTGATTTTACCCATTCTCTGGTCACGCTAATGAAATGACATTTCCTAGAAACTACCCTTCCACGATTAACTGTTTGGACCTACTAGTAAGAAATAAAATAGATTGAATAGTTATTTTGTGATCAGTAGTCCTCAATCCTTCCATGTTCTTAGTTGAATTGAGTTTAGAATTTCTCCTTGGATGTTAAGTTGATATTTCCCCCTGTGAGTTCAAGTTGAACAGAAAACAAATTGAAACTATATTAATTAATATAATGTCATATTCATATATAATAACCGTTGATCACGTGTTTTAAGACATTATTCACGCCATAGATGTTAAAATAAATATAAATACGTCTGATGTAATCGATCAATTGCTTAGAGTTTTAAATTAAAATCACATGAGATATGCTAATAAACAAAACACATTTTTTTGGGGGGAGGCCCTTATATTGAAACGGATAAACAGATAGAAAAACCATATTCATGGGGGGGGGTTTTGGTAAAGGTTCACGGTATATCCCCTCCAAATTTCGTTAAAATTGGTCCACGAATTCTACAACTATCACGGAACAAACATCCGGATGGACAGACGAAATGCCAATTGATCGAGTTAAAACAGGACCTCGCTACGCTCGTTCAATACAGTCTATCCAACATAAGAGTGGTGGTAACTGACAGGTAGCATAATATTTTTATTGCAAACATCCTTTGAAAGTCACTGATGTGGAAATAGTCACAAGTTTCTTGGCAATACTATATCAACAATCAAAAGTGTTAATAAACGCTCATAATAATACTTACATAATGATTACTGCAATATTTAGCTTTTTTTAAACTAATTTAAAGAACTAAAAAGATTAATAAAACTATCGTTTATTTTGTTTCGCGGTTGTGGCAACAAGATATATGCAATTATAATACATCAATATACGATACATTAAAAATTATTCTATTAATACTTGTATCTTGTTATAATTGACCAGCATAAATTATAAAATAAATAACTTATAGAAAGAACCATACAACATTTTAGTTTAATTTATAAACAGTTTTTATTTTGTAAACACTTAACGCATGAACACAACCAAATACTGTTTGTATGACGTCATCAACCACTCTCATTTCGTCCGGCCCGCCATCTTTATAGGTCTTGCAGATAATATTGTTTGGTGAATGTATACATAAAAGTAGATCTGGTAACTTTTGCTAGCTTCCATCTATCAACACTGCCTACGATGGATATACTGTTACTATATAATTCTAGGTAAATCAGTGATTAGACCGGTACGCCCATCTAATAGAGACATACTATTCACCATACATAAATGTACGACAAACAGTATGAAATCATATTGCAGGCGCTGAAAACTTTCTTTGTTTAAACTAAAAATCAATCTAAAAAATGTGAGTTACTTTATAATTTATACCAATAAGAGCTAGCAATTAACGCGGTTGAGTCCAGATCGGTAGACCTAGGATCGATTCCAGCCGAATACCCTGTTAAGGGTTTTTATAACGGTGTTTATTCCTCTTTTTTTTTCAGGTGAATAATTGTTCATTTCCTCAAATAGTCTTACATTTTCAATCTGAGCAATTTTAATCATTTGATTCTGAAATAGTTGTATCTGAGTAATACAATTTCCAAATGGTGTGGCGAATGAAAAGTGAAATTCGCCACACCTTTGGCTATATTAGAAAATATGTTGCCCACCTCTGACGGGGAGATCGGGGTTCAAATCCCCGTCGGATGTACTTAGGGTGGTTCTTCCTAAATTGTTTTCCACTTTCCATCCACGCAAATGTGGGTACGCTTCTTCTTAAATTCAACATTTCTTATCTTTAACACATTTAGCCTAAATTGTGTGTTTGTTTAAACCGAATGGGTATTATTATTATATTATCACCGCGTCTTACTACACGTTCGGGTAATACGCACTTACACTAATGTGTAATGGTAGGGTGATTGTGAGATGAAATGGAGGACCTACAGTTTAACGTGAGATCCGAACCACTGTGGAGGCCTGGCATTCCACACATTCACAAGATGTCTTGTCAGAAGTGAAGGAAGGGTTTGGTAATCAGATAAATCTGTGCCGGGACCGAGGATTGAACCCCGGACCCCAGCACAGAAGTCTGACATCTTACCCCTAGACCACCAGGTCGCAAAACGGGTATTGAAACGTGGTGGAACAAAAATATCTTGATTATATTTCTTACTACCCGTTTGGGGTATACGAATATGTACTACTAATTACATTAATTGAATGGCAATGATATAATTCCAGAGTAAATGTAGTCGCCTTTGCGTGGAGGGAGGGTGGGAAACGGTTTAGGAAAACTACCTCAGTAGACCTATATCCGACCGATACTATAATCCTGAGCTCGCCATCCATCACCAGCGATCCAGTCTAACACGATAGTGACACCGCGCAAACACCGGTGTGGGTGATTCAGATATTAAACATATCCACCCGTTTTGACTTTCTTTGTCATTTTGGTCCTTACCGCACTCACTGACTGACCTTTCTGCGAGTTGAGGGAACGGTAGAGGTAGACACGTATACCAACGTTAGCAACACAAACTCAACCCACTCCGCTCCGATCAAACCTTGTCGAACAGAGTGTGCCCTCTATACCTCTAGGAGAGGGAGAGAGGGAAGGCGGCTCGAACATTTCCATGGTGACGGCACACACTCCCTCCCCCTTCTCCCTCCCGCTGGCCCTTTTTAACCCCTCCCTTCTCCCCCCAACCCACCCCACACTCTTTACAGAGGGATCTGATATGTTTGTTCAACGATTTGATACCAATTATGAGGGTGATGGGAAGGGAGGAGGGAGGGATTTACCATTATTCCTTTCTTTTATGGCGAGTGTCTTTACTACTTGAAAAAAAAAACCTCTCGGAAGGGAGATCGCGGGAATAGAAGGGAAGTTTGTTCCTACTATTAGGTGAAGTGGGGACACTGCTTTCTTTTGTAAAGAGGGGTAAAAAAAAAAAATTCCTGCAGCACGCGCGCTTTATGAGACACGTAAAGAGGAGGGATTGAATCTTCATTGGTTTATTTCACTCGTCCAAAGTACCTTTATTACATATGTTACTCATTAATATCTCTAAACCCATTTCGGTGGCCGCGTGGTCTAACGCGCTACTCTTGCCGTAGACTAGACTGCCGATAACGTGAAGAACGAGGCGTTAATCTCAGTCGGAATTATTGAGGGTGTTTTTTACAAAATGGTTTACTAATCTCCCCCCGCGAAAATGCGGGTACACTCCCTATAAATATAACCTTCCTGATCCCTAAAAACCATTAGAGTAATTAGTACAAAAGCGTTAAACCCTAACGGGTAGTAAGGCGTGGTGTAAAAAATATCTCGAAGCTTTTTTTAAAAGAATATGTTAGTTTGAATGAATTTTAAATACTTTATTTTTTAGCACAACGTCTTACTTACTTACCTGTTATAGCTGCACGCATATATACAAATTGCGCTACTGGGCTAAGGATGAGTAAGGTTGAATTTAAAAGAAGTGTAACCGCATTTGCGTGGAAGTAGAGTTGAAAACCTTACAAAGAAAACCACCCTTAGTACACTTGACCGGGATTCGAGCCCCGATCTCCCCGTCATCGTTAGTCTAGTCTATTGCGAGAGAGACGCCTTAGACCAGTGGTATTCAACATGGGGTGTGCGAAGACCGCTTCGGGGGTATGTAAAGTTAAAAAATATACCGGTCCCGGCATAAATTTATCTGATTACCAAACCCCTCCCTCACCTCTGACAAGACATCTTGTGAATGTGGGGAATACCAGGCCTCCACCATGGTTCGGATCCCACGTTAAACTGTAGGTCCTCCATTTCATCTCACAATCACCCTACCATTACACATTAGCGTAAGTGCGTGTAACCCGAACGGGTCGTAAGACGCGGTGCTAATAATAATAATAATAATAATAATAATAATAATAATAATAATAATAATAATAATAATAATAATAATAATAATAATAATAATAATAATAATAAAAAAAATATATAATTTTACAAACATATACTGTATATAAAATTTCTCATTTAAAACTTATTATTTAGTATACTATGTTGTATGATGCATTTATATTTATTTTAGATGTTTTTCCAAGAATATGTATACTGCAGCTTGCATTATCACGAACAACATTGGGGTACAAAGTTTAAGATAAATTATATTTGGGGTTAAGCGCACAAAAATGGTTGGATAGCACTGCCATAGAGCAGAGTTCCACATAGTGTTGGGGATGGAGGGCCGCCATATAGAAAGTTAGGCAGGAGAAACATCATTTTTAGACCAGAACATTTTGCGAATATAAATAAAATAAAAATGTTAATTTATTAGATTAAATGTCGAGACATTTATCATAATATTTACATTTAATTAGTAAGTAATAGTCTTTTGGATTTTTTAAAAAATATTTCAGACCTTAATAAAGTTAATTAAATACCGGTAATTATTCAGATTTGTTAATGTACTTCTTTTCTTTATGTGACTTTTGTCTATCGAAGGAATAAATAGGCCAAAGTATGAATATTTCATGTTTAATATTTCTCATTTAAAATGTTTGTATTATATGTGGTCAAATTTCTTTAAATAATTATAATTACTAAACTTCCTGGGATCCTGCGGACCACACTTTAAGAAACACTTTCTTAGATCATTCAACCACTGAAGTGAGTAGTGCCGTATTATTTATGACGATTTTTTTTAAAGCACTGCATCTTACTTACTCATAATATATAGTAATTAGTCTAATAGATTGGGGATGAGGAAATACATATTTTAGAGGTAAGCTACCCGCATCGAGCAAACACAGGTAACTCCTGCCCCACCCACTTCAGTGGTCGAATGATCTAAGGCGTCACTTTCGCAATAGACTGGATTGCTGATGACAGGGAGAACGGGGCTAGAATCCCAACCGGGTGTACTAAGAGTATTTTTTCCTAAATGGTTTTACACTCTCCCTCCAGACAAATTAAAGTACACTTATTCTATATTAAACCTTCCTCTTCTCCAATAAATTATCGTAATTAGGCTAGAAGTTACATATGCGTATAACCCAGATGGATAGTAAAATACAATGCTAAAAAAAACTCTCTCCCCCCCCCCCACGAAAAATAATATGGGTATGTCCTTGATACCGAGGTGGGTAAATAAATAACGGTTTTCAGGAATTTTTCAACTTTAAAATAAGACCAAAAGAGACTAGCACTTAGTTTGATACTTAAGAGGGTCTTCCGCTAATTACACATCTTGAATAGATACATTTACTACATTAAACAATATGAAGAAAATAACCATTGAAGTAGGTATAGGTAAATTTGGATGCAAATCCCTTTGTCGTTCAACACCTTTGTGTGAAATTAATAGTTTGTTTTCGCTTTATTTAACACTAACTTAAAATTCAAACACCACAAACATTAAATGACATCAAACGCTAGCCACAATAGGAACTGTACAGTATGCGCATGCGCGCAATTATATTGGCAGTGCGAATACGGAACAAGAAGCGAAACTGACTTATACTCATGTGCTTCACAATCTAACCTTGCACCTGGCAAGCTGAGCTCATTGGATACGCCTGACCTCGTATGTGTGGTAGGTAGTGTTTTTTTTTAATATTGGAAAATTAAAACTCGGCTCAGGACTCCAAATTAGTTTGATTTCACCTTACCTTGAACATTTTAATTCCTGATTACTTCCTTAATATCTTCTTTGAATAAAACGCAGGCGCAAGAACTACTTCGTTCATAGTTGAGTATAAAAAAGTTACATTCCAATTTAAAATTCGAATTGCCGCCTAGATACAGTGCTACCAAAATGTTAACATAATATAGTTATGGAAAGTTTTTATAAACAAGTAATTCTACTAAACCAAATTCATACTAAACTAAAAGTTTTATCTACATACATTTATTGTATCAAATATTGTTTCAAATAATAAATAAAATATTTTTATTTTTGTTTTTGTATAGGGATAATTTAGGTGTTTCATTTAAAAAAAAAATGACAATCGTATTCTCGAACCCGCCTGACTTAAATATAGCATTTAATTTAAAACGTAAAAGTAATGTCCTCTACAATTAACTATCAACTTCCTATGACATCTCTTTGAATGAAACCAAACGTGTGTGTATATTCACTGTTTACTGCTAAATGACATATTAGGCACGTAACATTAAATTAATGAACTCATAATATATGGTAAAGATTGGTTTTGCTATTAAAATAATTTATAGCAAATAATTCAATTTTCATGATACACACTCTTTGATCCAGTTACAGAAGAATATTTATTATGAACCAGTCCCAATCCTTTGTTTACACAGGAACATGCAGATTGTGTCTAGCTACTAATGACTGTTGTTTTCATATATTTAGCAAATGGGGACACAAAAGACAAATAAAAATGATGATTCAAAAGTTGTTACCCATTCCACAAGTGAGTAAATATTTTGTATTGTTACATTAGAAATTTATCCCAAATATTTAATTAATAGTGGGAATGTGATATTTAAAGTTTACTAATAAAAAGTTAGGCCCTATATTATGAGTACTCGGTTGGCCTCTTTTTAATATAATTATGTTTAAAAGTTTTTAAAACTAAATCCTTCAGTGAAATAACTTGAAGCCTATATATTAAATTCAATTAAGTGAAGATCATGAAGACCTATAATATTTAATTAAATATTATTTGTGTAATTTTTCCAGTAATTAGATGCTAAATGCTGTAATCACAACAATTAATAACACCTTTGAATTAAGGGTTAACAGCATTTTAATGCTAACAATGCACTTGTCTTTTCTTAATATTGTAAACTGTTATAGAATGTATCAAATATTCACAATTTGATTTACATAAAATGTATTTTTAATGGTTAAATGGGGGCATAAGTGCTTGTATAATAAGATCATAGTACCCTCGACCTTGAAAGGACAACATCACAAAATAATGTGGGGGCCTCAAATAGTTACAACAATATTGAATTTGCTCACACTTAAAAAGAGGCCATCGACTTACCAGAAATTACATTTTTTTTTAAATACAGTAGAGCCTAGGCATGTCAAGTAGTGCCTGAGTTGATACAGTCAATTGTAGGGGCCTACTCCTAAAACAACCCATTCCAGTGGTTGAACGCTCTAAGGCAGAGGTCCCCAACCTTTTTGTACCTTAAAGCACATTCAAAACTAACGGTAGTGCGGAGGTCACCAATCACTTTTTCAACTAAATTTGTAGCCGAACATAATTCATAATGCAAATAACACACACAGACAAAAAACATATTATTAAAAAAAATTGTGAGTTTAAATTTAAAAAAATATTTTTTAAATTCACATATAAAATAACACAACTGGTACTCAGGCAAAGTTAGTCCAAAACCATTTTAAACAATTGAAACAATTTTTACCAAACCAAAAGTCAATGTCAATAAAAAAAATATACTGCTTTATTTACGGTTTTAACAAGACCAAAATAAATACACAAGGAAATAATTTAACTACTAACCACCATTTTAGTGCATAGGTACATTTTTAAAATATATATTTATTCTGTGTTTATATAGGCAACAAAGCTGGGTATACCCATGTCAAGATATTTATGAAGAAAATAGGAAGTATTAGGATAGTATTAGTGAGTATAATGATAGTTCCGAGCAATAAAGTACACTTTGTAAATGAGCCGGCAAAGAGAAAGGAATGAGAGGGAGGGATTGGAAAGAGGGGGGAGTGGGTTTCAATCACCAACTTCTTGAGAACAGTATACCTGGAGATAAGCACAGACTTGATTTTTGTGGGAAAAGTGACAGATTAAAATTATTAGTCAAGAACTTTCTAGCTGTGGTCAAAAAGTGGCGGGCAGGCGAAAAAGGCTTGGCGGGGGGCCATGGCGCCCGCGGGAATAAGGTTGGGGACCCCTGTTCTAAGGCGTCCCTCTCGCAATAGACTGGACTACCGATAATGGGGAGATTGAGGTTAGAATCCCAGTCGGGTGTAGGCTACTCTAGGGTATTTTCACCTAAATGGTTTTACCTTTTCTCACCACACAAATATGGACACATTTTATATAAATTCAACTCCACCCACCCCTATAGCTGTAAAATCTGAACAGGTAATGACACGCGGTGACAACAAAAAAGGTATGGCCTATATTCCTACAAATAAATAGGATAGTTTTTCTTATTGTAATTTTTCTATATTTTATCCAGACGAATGTTGCTAGCTAAATTTCCTTAAAATTCACTTTCTTCGTCTCATATCTTTTTAGTTGTTTAAGATATGGATAATCACATTAAGTCATGTAGTGCTGAAAAAAGTAGGTAAACATTGTTCCCCCGATATTCGCTTATAAATTAAGTTTAGTGCAAAAATAAACACATAATAATACACACATATTTATTTAACTGTAATTCAATTTATAATTAGGCCTATGGCTGTTTCAGGTGCAAGAAAATGACTACTATTCAAAGTTTATCTGCTTGGAGTGTTTCTCAAAACTGAATAATTTCTTTGAGTTTAGCAAAACTTGTGTAAATTCTGACATAACAATGAGGAATATACATAACCCTGAAACACCTCTGTCACAGGTAAGATGATCCACTTTAAAACCTCAATTGCTTGGAGTTTTTTAGCGACATATATCAACATAATAATAATTTTCAAATCATTTATAATCCTAGATTTGTTCACAACAAAGAAAATAATGCTAGGCCAATTCAGTGGTGTAACCAACCAGCAGGGGCTTTGAACCACTTATCTAACCCCTCCAACCCCCACACTTTTTTCACTTTCCTGGAATAGGATTTTTTTCCCCCTTATACTTGAGTTTATTGACAAAATGTGTCGAAGCAATATGAGGAAAAAACTCACCACATTAACAACATTTTCATTAGATACTTTGATTACTAGTAGGTGGACACCTACAAATATCAGAATTCAGTTAAGATCCCTGGTTGTTCCTTAACGAAGCTATTTGTTGATAAGCTTGCATTACTGTCAAGGGGCTGTCCATAATCTACTTCACGCTAATTTTTTTTCTCCCCCCTTTGTCAAAATTTTGTGAACGCCCTTCTAATATTACATCACATCATCACACATACCACCCCTATTTAAATAGTATTATTAATTATTGAAAATGGTTCATACAAGTTTGCCAAGCTTGACGATCAGAGTCGATTGTTGTTTATGACTTCATGCCATTATCTGACTCCACCTCTTCGTTTCTCGTCACGCTTGGTCCCCCTCCCCTGTTATGCATGACGTAGTATATGGACAGTCCCCGTAGCCTATATTGCTAATATCGGTTATATTGGTCGTGTTTTGCAAAGTCCGATTTTAGACCTACATTTAGAAATGTAGGTGTCGATTCTTTTTTTTTTTGTAGTATCTACCTTTCTAGAGTCTAACCATTACAAATTGATCAAACAAAATGTATTTATTTATTTTATTGGGCAGGACGATGACACCCAATATATTCTCGAAAGAAACTCACTACTATCCCCTGATAAAAAGAAATTTGCTTACCAAGCAAATAAAACTATGCGCGAAGAAGATTGTGCCTCCAGAAAGAGTGACATTAGTTGCTCGTCATTCAAATATGAATCGAGACCAACAGCACGATTAATCAACACACATTATGTGAGTGTTTATTGACTTGTTAACAAAATATAGTGATTTTCATTTTACTTACAGTATGTTTCTACAACTGCGTTGTTGATTTGAGGGAATAAATAATACACCAAAACAACCGTTTCAGGGCTTTAAGAGCCCATCAAACCTTTCGAATAACACCTAACTTAGGCAAGTAATTCAGCTCTAACCAGACTTGGCATCGTGGTGGTGCGGTATTCAATAGTCTACTCAAAAAGACAGTGGAATCAGGACCAGTGAAACCATTTTTACATATAATGAAAAATACAACCAAATTGAAACACCCACTTCGGTAACCACATGGTCTAAGGTGTCACACTCACAATAGATTATACTGCCGATGACAGGGAGATTGAGGTTCAAATCCCGGTCGGGTGGTTTTTCTTAATGTTTTTCCACTCTCTCTCTCCATGTAAATGCAGTTACACTTCCTCTAAATTCAACATTTTTCATCCATAACACAATAGAGTAATCAATACATCTAGGTGTATAAACCAAACAGGTAGTACACAGTGCTAAAAATAAAAAATAAAATTATCAATCTGGTCCAAATCTCACAGTTGTCAAATAAAGACTGTGGAAAATGCACTTCAATATATTTTCTGGTTTGAGCATAATCTTGTATCTAATTTACCACTTAATCTGCTGTGAGATGGGCTTTTAGTTTTACAAAAACCATTTGAAAATAATACAACCATAATTCAAGTCTGTTTTCTTCACCCCTAGGATTCAGATGTTACAAAATGCCATAAAAATGATGATGAAAGGTGTTTACACTATGCTAACCAACACGTGAACATGAGGGTCAACAAAATCACTAAGGCCTGTAAGAAAGAACAGAACACTTTCAACAGTTACGTTAGTGATAAAAATAGCAGGTAGGCAAATGTACATCAGACAAAATGTAACCACATTCACAAAAAAGTCTCATAAAAATTAAAAAGATTTATTAACTGTTGTCCGACACCCTAACTCGGTCGGTAGCATGTCTATCTACTGAGCTAAGGGTCCCGGGTTCAATTCCCGGCATGGCCAAAGAAGGTATCATTGGTGAAACGTGGATGTCCCCTTTCACAGTGAAGAATTAACGGGTGGGGGCTGGATGTCGTATCTGTTTCTAGATTTAAGTTAGTTCAAAAGCCGTGTGCTAATCAGTCGGTTCAGAAAGTGCATGTTAAATACCTCGAATAAATATAAATGAAATGTTTAACTGCTAAACATATTCATATATTTATTTAGAACTACAATCTTAAGGTTATTTTTAATCACACTATTGTGTTATATATGAGTAAGGTTTCATTTATTGCAAGTGTACCTGCATTTCTGTGGTGAGAGGAGAATAATTAGAAAAAACCACCTTCAGTTCACCCAAACAGGAATCAAACCCCAATCTCCTCATCAAAGGCATCAGCAACACTCAATAACAACCACCAATGTGTTTGTTACATGCAAATTTAAAAAATAAATATGTGATTATTATAGTATAATTTTAAAATATCCATTAATAATTATTTTCCTAAAAGAAGAAAGTACAGGCCTAATCACATAAATGGATTCTAATGGTCAAGCCTTATATTGGTTTTCCTTAGATGTTATCTTTCAATGTTCTTGAAAGAACTTGGATCCAGTTATGCCACTGCTTTCGTGAAAGTGAGACTTAACTCCCAGCAGTCAATCTGATTTCTACCAGAGTCTGACCTGTTTTCATATGCTCTTATCATTCACAGTGAAGAGGAATTTGATTTCGACAAGCTCTTCACCGCTGATAATTTCACTCCCTCTGAACAAGGCAGATGCGATGACGATGATGACAGTGCTTGTGACATGTCGAAGAGTCATGACAAGAAAAGGCCACATCATGGGGATGAGCATCAATACAATTTGAGAAATAGAAAGCTGCATGGTAAGTTGATCCAAACATAAAACTGTTGGTCTGATAACAGCAATTCCAGCTCATATATGATTAATGTACAATAGAGCAAGTCCATCTTTCTGTTAACAAAAGCAGTTTAGAATTTAATATTTGTTATTATAGTCATAAGACTTAAAACAATTTTTATGACCTTAGAATTTGATTTGATTTTAGTTTGCACATTTAAATGATAGAAATTTCAAGAATTTTTTCTAACACCGTGTCTAACTACCCGTTTGGGTTATATTCTTATGTAATAATTACGCTAGTGGTTTTAGGGATTTGTAAGATTGTGTTTTGATACCCGCATTTGTGTGGAGGAAGACTGGAAAACCATTTTGGGAACACCACACCCAGTACACCCGACCAAGATTTGAACCTCGATCTCCCCGTTATCGGTTGTCTAGTCTACTGAGAGAGTAGCGTGTTAGACCATGTGGACACCGAAGCGGGATGAGTATAATTTTAAGTACAAAATATTGACCAACATTAAAGTAACACTTAAATGTACAGAAGTCCTATGTAAGTTATCTTAGTAGTTAAACCAGCTTTAAAATATAATACAAAACACAAATTTATAGGAATATATAAAAATATAGTTCATAAATATTTATATTGTCTTATGTGATAGTTGTGTGTGTGTGTGTGTACTCCCCCCTTAAACCTCCTCACCCTTCCTTTCCTTATTACAACATTTTGACAGATCTCAACTCAACTTAGATCACATATTAGACCTACCAGATCACCATCAAATATATTTTTAATCTTTTATTCTTAACCCATAATTTTGGCGCTTTTTTTTGTTAGATAATACTTTAACCAAACCCAGTGATCTATACATAATATAGAATATAGAAATTACGCCCTATGACACTATTAATTTATTATGACTTTGCCAAGACTACTCAAAATTTTTACGGTTTGGTACTCAACAGATACTATAAAATTTTGAGAAATAACTTAGTTACAGCCGTATCCAAATTAATTTGTGATAAAGGTGGTTTGAATAACCAAAAATTCAAATAGTTGATTCAATTTTTTTTAAATCCATGATAAATTAATATTAAAACACTCTTGTAATAATAAAGACTAAACTTTTAAAATCATAGAACATGAAAAAAAGGAATAAATGTGATTATAAATCATAATATTAATAATAGATATAAATAATGGCCAAGTGAGCCGCTTCAGAGTGTGCAGGCTTACGTCTTGGTCGCGCTGATTCGGTTGATTGGAAATTCAGAGAATAGTGATTGTACTGTATCTCAGGTGATTTCAATTAGACATATTATACACATATTACATATTGAAACAATAATTTACTTGCAGACAATCGACAACTCAGTCCTTTTAAATTTGATCCCTTCAAACCGAATGATGAGTTTCATTCACCTCACTATAAGAATGACTTGAGGAAAGATTCCATGGCTCCTCAATACTGTAATACGTCCAACTGCAAAGAACTGGGCGGCAATATCACGCCGACATCAAACATACGTATCATGGGCAAAAAATCAAACAATGATCCAACCAAAGACGTGTCTCCACCTTGCTTGTGGAGAAAACATTTCCACCAAGTGTCCAATAGCGAAGGTAAGGGTGTTAGAATTACTCAACCACTTTGCACTGATTACTTTATGTAAACACTTACTATAGCCCACTTCAATAGCCGAATGGTCTAAGGTCAGACTGGCCTGCTGATGGCGGGGAGATCGGGGTTTGAATCCTGGTTAAGTCTCCTGAGGGTGGCTTTTCTTAAATGGTTTATTATTCTACTTCTATGCAAATGCGCGTATATTACCTCTAAAATGCTTCCTTCCTCATCCATACCTCAATAGAGTTGTTATTATATATGAATACAACCTGAAGATGCTGTGATTAAGAAAAACACTACTATATTTATGTGAAGCTTAGATACCCTAAGTTTTTCAAAGAGATTCTTGGAGTTAAAGCTTACTAAACAGCCTTAACATCATGAGAAGGTTATATTGTAGAAAATATATAAGACAAATTTATAACTTACTTGGTAATGTCCCTTTTTTCCAAACCTTTACCAAGCATATTTCACTCAAAATGTTTAGTTTGTCTCAAAGTTAAAATTGTTTGTGCTTTCCACTTATGTTAAGACAGAGCTGTATGTGCAGAGGCTGGGAATGAAAAAAATATTTTTTATGATACAATTACCACCCCACTGAAATGAGTGTTAGTTGCTTGGTTAACACTCCTGATACTAAACTGGGAGATCAATCCTGATAAACCAAGAAAAAGTTGGTTCAGTTCCTTAAAGTTCAGTTTTCTCATCCTTTTCCCTTAGTTTAAGTCAAGTAGCTGATGGCTTATACTTTCAGGATTGCTACTATTTTATTACTTCCATAATACCTGTGTTTTCCGGAAGAAATTTCCATTTTTCCAGGCAGGTTAAATAGTAGAAAAGAGTAATAAAATTTAATTTTACATCAAACCAAGTGTGAAGTCAATTGACTTATGTTTAAAAAAAAAAGGATGATTCAAGATTGCTAGAGAAATACATCTGTTACTTCATAACCCTTGTTTAAGGGGGATTAAGATATGACTGAAACAGTCTGTTAAATTCTTTAGTTTCTTATTTCATCCATTCCATCCAAAGACCTATTAATTATTTTAAGCTTCCAGATAGATGTCCAAATTTAACAAATATTCCAGAATTTTTACTAGATTTGACAAAAATTTCCTGTTTTTTTACAGACACAAAAAAATCTCTTGTTTATCATATGGGTAGCAACCCTGACTTTACTAAGCAGGGCAGGCCTGCATCGAGGTGTAATTGAAGCGATTATTACCTGCCTGGCCTGTCCCTGCTCGCCACATATCGACTGACTGCTATGTGTTTATTTACAACTGTCCTAAATTTAGTTTTCTTCAAATAAGTGCACTTCCTTGTATTGTCCTGCCCCACCTTACTGTGAACGTGTGTGCTAATTCAACAATAATACACATTCATATGTATACACACACATAAAGGTGGTGAGAATTCTTCTAAGCCTCAGCAAACCCCCGAGCCCCGACAATCAAACCCGTGGTTGGAGTCTGGCACTACGTCCGACAGGAACAGCGGCATTGTGGCAGAGATATTGAAGAAAGAAGAGAGGATGGTCATGGAAACAACTCCCCTGTATGGGTGCAAGGGGTGTGGCCCCAATCACATACAGAACCCCAACTTGGGTAAGGTCATGTATAATGTCCAAGTGGCCAGGATCTGAGGTTATCATTATTGTTACTTGAGCTAATTTCACATTAAACCTTAGTATTTATATATTTTCTTAAACGGTTTTAAATAAACGTCCACGAGCTTTGAAGGTCGAATAGTTCAAGGCAGCCTAGGGATATAATAACACAGACTGTGCTGCTGTCTGAGCTTTAATAAATTTTGTCGCCCGTCCAACTACTATTTAAATATTTTACTTTTGGCTAAACTGGGTCCGAATATGTTTTTAATATTTGATGAAGTTATATCTTTGTACAACATTAATTTGCTTGTTTTGATTGGCTTCGCGGATCGTAACCCCAGGAATAATAATTGTTAGTACCATTGGTGGTATGAGTACCACAGCTTGGAAACTACTGGTCTACGATGTTACACTTGCAATAAACTGGAGTGCTGATGATGGGTAGAGCGAGGTTCATATCCTAGTTGAGTGCACTGAGAGGTTTTTTATAAATGTTTTTACACTCTCCCTTTATGCAAATGCAGGCACACTTCCTGTAGAATTCAACCTTCCTAATCCTTACTCCATTAGGGTAAAGAAAAGATATGCATAAAACCCAAGCTGATAGTGAGATGTGTTAACAAAAACTAAAAATAAACAAGGATACATACGCTTATAAAATTTTGAAAAGATTTTATATATGGATTATACATGTCAAGAGATAGAAATATAGTTCACATTATTGAAAATTCTGCTTTTTCCCTTCAATGGAAAAAATATCGAGGCTTTTAGTATGACCGGCAACTTAGCTCAGTCAGTAGCTTGTCTGTTTACTGAGCCAAGGCACCTGGGTTTGATTCCTGGTATGACCGAAAAATGTATCATTGGTGAAATGTGGCTTTACCCCTCCAAAGTGATGAATTAATGGCTGGGGGCTGGATGTTGGCTGTTCTAGATTTAAGTTAGTTTATAAGTCGTGTACTGGTATGTTGGGTCAGAAAGTGCATGTTAAATACCTAAAGAAAGAAATTTATGAACATAATCGATTTTTATTTTTTCAAAGAAAATTGAAACTCTCAGCAAGGAAGGCTTGTTTTATATGAAGTGCAAAAAATTAAAATTGTAAGAGTTAAAGTATCGTATTACAGCATTTTCTTTATTTTTAGATAACAAAGGTGAGCCAAAATGTAAGTTTGACCAACCAAAGGAAGAAGATAAAATGAACGTGCTTACGCCAAAAGAAACTAGCAACACTAGGTACACTCCTAGAGAACACAATTCTGTCAACATAACCCCTTTAATAGGCAGTTTACGCCCAAACTTGTTGGGTGACGGAAATAACTACTTGAATGTGACACCTCCGTATAGATGGGGTAACCTCCAGAAACCCGAGACCTCGGAGTAACATGAAATGAAAGTGTACGACAGATAATAAACTTAACATTGAATATAAAATAGTGACATGTTCATTACCAAGAGTTGAACACCAGATATTGTGAAAAACTGGAACCATAATGGTCCATTACTTGGCTTTAAGTTTAGTTCAAATGCTATTTTCATTTACCTAATTACTTGAATGATTTTTAAATACATATTCATACTTTTAAAACATTATATGTATTATACAAGATAGATTGACTGTAAATATGTACTTAGATAGCAAGCATTTTGCAAAATTGTGTCTTTTAAGAGCCTGTATCATTGCGAGAATAATGTGTAACCTAGGTATGTAGTACAGCTCTAATCAGGTGTCTCAACCTAGTGCAGTAACCTGGAGTCATCATTAGGAGACAGTCAAATTAAGACCAGTAAAATTATTTTACCATGTTAAAAAAAACACATTTAAAACAAGTTTAAATTAAAAGTATATTTTATTCATTCCAATTTTACTGTTGAAGAATGCAGAAAAAGAGATTTTATTAACTGTTTAGTTTGGGCATAATTATGTATCTACTATCCTGATTAATTGGCCACAATGTGTGCTATTAGCTCTCAAGACACATTAACTTAATTGCAACATTCCAATCTGTTTTTAGATGTCAATAACAGTAACAATGTTCTCGAAAAACTGAGGTAGAATGCAAAATTTTAACAGAGTTTGTTTATTTTACTTGTTCAATATATTTGTCCTTTGTTTTATATGTCAGTTTATGTTGAATTCTAAAGCCTGCCTTTTTTTCCTTTCGCCTTTCACTTTTCTTGTTGTAAAACATCATTATTAGACTTAAGAACAATGCTCTGAGGCTAAGTATATATTTACTCTTTCATGCGAAAAAATTATTTGTTTCCTAACATAATTGTATATTATGAATATGATTAAATTTAAAAAATATATTGTATTTACAAAAATGTTCCTTGCTATTCTGTTTGTATCAATAAAAAACTGCTCCTCATAAAATTAAACTAAACATATCAATGTGTTCAATCATTCGGTGAAAGGGGGAAATTACATTTTTTTTAAATTCAAGTTTAACATCTTGCCAGCTTTCACATCTTACTCAGAAAATATTCTGCTGTTTAAAAATTATTCATGACCAAAACAAATCATATGTAAATAACGGTTTTCATTTGTCACATATTACTCATAAGCTTTTATAAATACCTTCATTTGGGTATGTGTGTGATGTTTGTCGAGATAAAATAGTTGAACTTGCTTTAATACATTGTTGCTATGAACAAAGAAAGCTTGAATTTCATTGGAAATCTTGGCAGGGGGGGAAAATCAAGTAACTTGGATGTATCATTTGTTTAAACTCAGGGTGGCCACAAATTTTTTATAATTAAATTCCTCGACTTTTCCAGGCAACGTTAAAAAATATATCCACAATTAAACTTTTAACAGTTTTTCTTTGTGAACCGCAGTTTGTTAGTTTATTAAAATGATCACATATTTTCGAAAACAATCCTAATGAGAACTAAATATAAACACTATTTATTATAAGTTCTTTATTCAGAATTTAATGTTTTAAATATTAATTGTGGTAATGTACAAATGTGCTATAAAACAAACCTTGTATGATATTTTCATGTTAGCATAATGCTATATCTAGACAATGCATTTTTTTTAACATTGATAAAAAAAATCTTAAATTTTTAGGTGCAGAGTTAGTTAAGTATTTAAATTCTCTGACTTTTCCAGGTTTTCCCTGTTTGTAGCCACTGTTGGTAGCTAGTACTTTCCAGGAAAACTGATGAGTCCACCTCCACGAGGTCCCCGCTGGGCAACTTAGGTTAAGAGCCCTTTTTAGATGATTCCTACGATTAGAGTTAAGGCCCTCATTGATTAAGAGTGATTCCTGGGTTGTGTCTTAACTCCCTGACGTGAGTGTCCAGCACTCACAGGAGGATGAGCCAACTCTTCTTGCTGATGGAAGTCCGGCGGGAGTTTTTACCAGCTGTCTAGTGACGAGAGGGATCAATAGCAGGCATGGGATAGTCAATTATTAAATTGCTCACTGCGCACGTTGACATGTGTGGCCACACTCGAAAGCCACCATGAAAATTGTAACAAATATAATGAACCTTAATCGAATATTAAGATATGCTTAGTGGCAAATTGACATTTAAATATTTTTTTGTTAGTATTTTTCTGCTGGAAAATTGGTTGTATTATGCTTATTTAAATATCTTTATACACTAAAATCATTTATAAAATGAGTTACTATACAATTGCTTAAAATATTTAACTCTACGCTGTAAATCAAGTAATTATTGCACCATGTAATTAGTTCTGATTTTTTCAAATGGACATTAATTTACGATGAATATATAACATCTCAGATTGTTAATAATTGAATATTGATGTGTATTTTAATTTATAATATTTTCATTGACGAAGCTTCCTAATCGTCGAAGTTGGAATTTTAATTCAAAGCAAAGTAGAACCTAATATTTAAGGCCAAGTTTTCAAGGCCTCACACATCCCCTTATATTTTATGTTATCTAAGCTTCCATAATCTTGGAAAAGTGAAATATTTCTGCAATTGTCTAATAAAGCCATGTCTATTGACAATCCACACACTCCTCTGTTTGACGTGAACCCCTTCTCGAGAAAGCCTATTTCCATCCTTTCCACTAAAGTGAAAGATACTATAATTCAATGAGGAACCTTAAGAGGTGGAAGTCTGGTGTTTGGATGTGCTTGGGAACAGCTATCCTAATTGTTTCATTAACAATCAAACACAGGCTTTGTCAAGTTTTTTTTAGCTCGTATTTAGAAAATGTTAAGACCAACTAAAATTAATACTTGTATAATTTTATTAGTAATTAGAATTAAGGGAATTCAATGAGTTTTGCCAGTTAGCCTGCGGGTTTTGAAGAGGTTTTTGACTTCCGTAAGAAGATTGAGTTCCTGTTTGGTCTGTGTCACCTTCTGTTACCGCATCACTGAAAAATGAAGTTGAACAAGATATATTGATTTGTTTTGATTTCCAATTAAACCCATTTTACAAATAACAATGAAATTGGGTTCAATATAAATTACTAAGGTGTCCCTCTCGTAATAGACTGGACTGGCGATGACAGGAAGATTGAGGTTCAAATCTCGGCTGGGTGTAAAGAGGGTGGTTTGAAAAAAAAAAAGTTTTACAATCTCCTCTACACAAATGTAGGTGCACTTATTATAAATTAATCCTTCGTTATTCTAAATAAATGAGTATAATTAGCAGGGTCCGGATTTTGATAAATTTAAAATAATAAAAAAATAACATATTACCAAAATTTCTAAAAATGTCTTAAATTTTCAAAAAATAACCTTAAAATATGAACAAAGAGCCATGATAAACGCACAAGACTAAATCAAACACCTGCTTAGCAAATGTAAACTAAAATTATCCATGTAATAAAGTCTCTAACAATCAAACTCTTTCATTCTGATAAATATAACATTGATTTACAAATATGTGCTTAACCAAACAAGCAAAGAGGATATAAAGTTCATTGTGTCTACATTATCGTCTCATTACGACAACTGTCTGTTGAAAGATTTATTAATTCATAAAATAATGATTGTATTTTAAAATATACTTAATACAAATGCCTTAAAATGGCTCAAAAATTCCTATAAATGCCTAATGATAACTTTAAAATGACAAAAACAAAAAATATTTTGCCCAAAATGACCAAAAAGGCCTATAAAATATACATTTCTATAACCAAGGGATCAGGGACAGAGTTTATGTATAATGGAATCGAGTACTACTTCCTTTGATAGTTTTTAGATATAATTTACAATGTTTTTGAAAAGCAAAATAAAACAAAATTGTCAATTGTTACACGAAATCCTCCTATAAAATGATATAACACCGCTTTTACAAAAAAATCTTTAAATAAACATGAGATTAAGCAGAAATTTTGATCCTGCTGTAATATGATAAGTATTTTGTTGTAGTGTAAGCTAACTTTAGGCTACAAAATTGTGAAATATGTAGACAAACTTGACAAAGAATTTTAAAGCAAATATATAATATTTCAATAATAGATTTTAATTTTGTATACATTATCTCAATATGTAAACAATACTTAAACAACTCAGATAACATGTAACTTTGAATAAACACAAAATAACAATGAAAAGTGAGATTTAAAAAACGAAATTTAACTAAAAATAAAACCATTTTTACGGCTCTGTACCGATAACTCATGTGTATCCTGTTTACTGCATCACAGTATTTATTGTTGTTTTGAGCGAAAGTCTCGTCTGTGTGACACCTATTCGGGGATGAAGGCGGTTCTGCCAGCATTTGTCTGTCGTGAAGTCCCCACCAAGTTCCCCTCATCACAACCCTAACATACTTGCGTGCTTATAAGACCATTTAAGACTAGGGACCTTAGTGTTCGCCAAGGTTTAAAGTGCAAGTCATGTCTTACAAACACGGCCACATAGGGTTAACCGAGCAGGGAGCCGTTGAAGTGTTACTTACACCTTGCCTGGGCCCTTGTAAATAGAGAAGCCCCTCTTGGCCAGCTCTTCCTCAGGTTGAATGCCCTCATTGTGGAAGGCATGTTTCTGGGGTTTTGCCACTCTCTCCAGCCTGATAAACAAAAACACAGTGGGAAATCGGCAGTCTTTCTTACACATTTAGAGTGGGATTCAGCAACAAATGGCTGAAGCTTATTATATATGATTTTTCCATATTATGGATTTGTAATACCTCTACGAGCGAGTAATTAAAATGCATCCTCCTTATTTTGTACCCTTTGGTTGGACGTTAAAATATTGATAGCAAGTAAAAATGAATTTGGGCGCCAATTATATTATTAATACCTATCACTGAGCCCTACTACCCGTTTGAGTTTTACGCTTAAATACTAATTTTACTAATGGGTTAGGAATTGGGAAGGTTGAATATAGATGAAGTGAACCTGAATTTGCATGGAACAATAGTGGAAAACCATTTAGTAGAAAAAACCACCCCTAGTTCACTGAGCGAGATTAGAATCTTAATCTCGCATCCTCTACAGTCTAACTCAATACAAAACTAGCGCGTTAGCTAGCTACACCACTGAGGTGGGTCAATTATATTAAATGGTTACAAATATATTTTCAGAGTTTTTTACTAGAAAACTTTGTACATTCAAATACAAAATACACAAAAATATGAAAAACCTTCATTAATGTATTTGTTTGTGATATCCAGTGAAGGGTCAGTTTTAAAATTACTTTGGTGTAATTTTTATAAAATAAAACAAATTAAATTGTTTGGAAAAAATCTTTCCCTATATTTTGTGTCCTCGCCAGTTTTGTGCATACGAGTGTACACAGGTGAACACAAATAAATACTTAAAGAGGCCACCTCGCTCCACGAATGACACATAACTAGGTAAGTAATACCGCACAAACCAAGTGTTACATCGAGGTGCAGCTTTCTATATTTACTTTTGAAAAAACAGATTCCAAACCAGTGAAACAACTATTTTAAAATTATCACTTCTAAACTGATTCCAATTTTGCTGTTGTCCGACGAATAATGCAGGAAACTACATACACTTCAATATACATATTCTGGTTCGAGTGTAATCTTATATCTAATTTCACTGGTGATCACCAGCAAGAAGTGCCCTTTAAGAACCTACCTTAGAATGACAGCTAAAGCTTTTAGTTTCACAGGTTTTTCAATAAAATAAATATTTGTTTATTAGTGGAGGGAAAGGTAAAGTTTTATTTTCAACATAAAATTGTAATTATTGAGAATAGCTTCAGTTAAATTAAGGACAAAAACATTTGTTTTTTCCTTGAGGTATCAATTAATAAATCTTTAACACTGTCATTATACTGTTTTAAAATCGAGTAATTAATATTCCAAATATATATTTGACTTAATAAAAAGTGTTTTAAGTGGAAAGTTAAACTTGACCCGTTTTAAAATTGGCATTTATTAAAAAAAAATTTGTGGCTTAAGATGATCAACGTACAACATTACTATAAACAGATCTACATTTGAACTGCTTATTTAAATGCCCGGTTATTGAAATATATTTTGAATATGGGTTAGAATCTCAGTCAGGTGTACTGAGGGTGGTTTTCAACTCCCCCTCCACGCAAGTGCAAGTACGATTCCTTTAAATTATAGAGGATTGCGAGTATTTTCTTTGTACATTTTAAACTTTTATTTAAATCATTTGCGATCATAGTGGGGTTAAATGCCCCCATCGCATCTCCTTAGGTGTACTATTGATTCAAATGAGTCAGTCAAATCCATTCACAAAACAAAATCATAAGTATATCCTGAATTTGGTTGTAAGAACAATATCAGGTAGCTACTAAGGTTATTAAAACAATTTTAATGTATTCATATATCAAGTCATGTGATCTGCAGCTGTCACTTTTGATAGATATTATCAATAGTTATAAAATAACAAATAAAATGTTATTTATGTTGGCCGCAAAGAAGTATGTTTGAATTTTCTAAACTGTTATTATTATTTAGCACCGCGTCTTACTAGCCATTCGGGTTATACGCTTTAAGTACTAATTACGCTAATGGATTAGGAATTGGTAAGGTTGAATTAGAGGAAGTGAACCCACATTTGCATGGAAGGAGAGTGGAAAACCATTTAGGAAAAACTATCCCCAGTTCACTCAACATAAATTCGAACCTCGGATCTTCCCGTCCTGAGCAGTCGAGCTCAACACGACTAGCGCGTTAGCCAACTACGCCACCGAGGCGGGTTTCTAAACTGTTCTTCCAACCAAAATCAGACTATTTGTGCACATATTATGGAACATTGTGAGCGAGTAAAAAATAATATCTTTCTTTAGGTATTTGGTTGATTGTGTCTAAATAAAAGCACAATGTTGTTGAATAAACATGTTAGAGGAGAATACAAAATATTAGGAGGACATTACATTATTATCAGCGGATTAACTTTATCATTAATGAACCAAGACAATGGGATCATACTGATAAACCGACATAAAATTATATTGAACAGCTTACCTATGAAGACGGACAAATAAGTATGCAACAAGGGCGCACAGCACAACGATGGAAAATAAACAAACACCAATCACAGAGTAGGTGATTATCTGGAAAGTATTGAAGACCTGTTCATCTACAGCCTGTGGACCGACAAGGATTTAAGTTTTATTATGATATAAAGTGGCAGGGTTGGTAACAATGACAGTGCATCTGACTTGACCTGAAAGGTTAAATTAGATTGACAGTTCAGGTGCATTTTCTTGAAATTACTTCTAATGATTTTCACTTAAGAGTAGTGTAGTGTTGAATCCACTATTTTCAAATCTTGTAAAGAATTATGGACATAAGAGGAAATATAAATATAGTAGATTGATAGAAAATACAATTAGTAACTAAATGCCAACATTCTTTCTTATAATCCATTAATTAAAACATTCAGTTAAGTGTTAAAGTACTGGTCTGGGGCCTGGTTGTTAAGTTCATCCTAGATGTATAATTGGTTCTGAGCCATCAATAAACAGTATTAGAGTTCTAAAACAAATTTTACTTGAAATATTGAAGAAAAAAAATATATTTTTAAGGATTTGAGTTTCGAATCTGAAATTTTCTCGAATCTCAAATATCCTAAGTATTTGAGGGTCCCCATTCCTACCTAAGAGCCTTTCTCATCCCTTTGACAGCACTTAGCTTAGGTGGGTAATACAGCTGGAACCAGACGTCACATTCTAGTGTGGTTTTAATATATTGTTTTAAATAAAATAAAAATGAAATAAAATTATTTTAAAAATGAAAAAACTACTAAAATGATCCAAATTGGCTGCTGTAAAACTAAGAAAGATTAAAACTGTGTCAGGTTGTAATTTTGTACCTAATTTTCCAGGTAATCAAACATGAGGTGATTTTATCAAGACAAATAGTAGCTCATATTCATTGGTGATACTAAAATATATAAGTAAAAAGCATCACAAAACAGCATTTTAAACAGCAAAATAAAAAGTATTAGTTTGATAATAGCTAATTTAATCTAAAATATTACCAAAACTTAAGAGTTATTTTCATAATTGTGCTAACATAAAAAAGTTTGCTAAAACTATATTAAGAAAAAATTGATACCTACTTGACCTACCATAGTTAAAATTCTATTGCAAGCTATATTTAAATATCACATTTTAAAATATTTATTTTAACAATAAATACATAAAATATAACTGGTGCTAGTGATGAATCAGATTCGTTTCAGTTTATCGTGTAGGGAACTAAGAAATAATATAACATCACATATGACATATTTTTGTCAAATTAATTGAGTACCTCACAGTATTTATTTAAACATCTGTTTATTGAGTAATTGTACATATGAATATATGTACTTCTTTGTAAAATGTTATTTACGTAGGAATACACTCCATTGATACAAGCCAACAGTTTATCCAAACTAAAAAACAAAAATTGTGAATAGTTTTACAACAACAAAATACGCATAGGTAGTGAAAAAGATAAAACACATTCAAATAATCAAAAGTTTACTAGACTTAATTGAAAGTGTCCTTTTTAAATATTTCTCAAAGAAAGGATCTGCTATGGTTTGTGCTAAGCTTAACTAATATAGTTTCGATATTCAGATCAATAAATTTAACAATGTTCACAAAATACATTAACTACTTACCATTATTAAAAAGTGAACTCAAAAAGCACTACATGAATATTATATCTCCAGAAAACAAAGTTGACACACAATTTATGTTGTGAACCAAACCATGTCTGTTTTTCACTTGAGAAAAAGACAAAAACTAAAAAATAACAACTTTGTGTTCATCAAATTCTTCCTTAAAAAGAACCTCTTCTCGCTACAAAAACCTCCTTCACGGTGTGTTGAAATATAAAGTACCCAGCTAACAAGTTATTTTCAGACTACGACACAATCTCATTCTAAGATAACATTAGAATGATAAGAAACCAATCCTCAGATGATTCGATCAAATATTTAAACAGTCCATAGATGAGTCAATGTGTCAAACATATTTTATAGAATTTTTACTTGAACCCTATCAAGTACCTAACTAATCGTTAGCACCAGCATTCATTATTAGCTGAAGACAAAATAACTCCAAATATTACATAAAACATAGTTAGCAATATATCACAAATGAATTAGTTGCAGCTTTCATTAGCTGGAACATAATGTAAATACTGAGCACCACAGATCAGGGTTTTTTAATCTGGGGTCTGCGATCCTAAAATGGTCTGAAGATAGATTTTGGGGAGTCCGTGTGGTTGCAGGAGCAACAACCTTCACTCTAATTTGTCCTCAAAAAATAAACTTTTTCTTCAACTTAGCCGCTTCAGTGATCAAATGGTATAAAGCAAAAGTTCCCAAACTTTTTGAATGACGTACCACCCCATCACTTTTCGTAATTTTGACTACCACCGAGATAATGCTCCATATTTACATTTTTAATAGTGCACAGGGACATAGTAACACAAACTATGTGGTATACGTTTTACTTTTGGCTGGACTGGTTTCAAATATATTTATAGGATTTGTTTAAGGCCCTATCTTTTTCCGACTTTAATTTGCTTGTTTTGTTTGTTGGCTTTTAACGGCGTGCCACCGGGAATAAGTGTATATGCCACTGGTGATACGTGTAATACAGTTCCGGAACCTTTGGTCTAAAGCATTACTCTTGTGTTAGATTGGCCAGCTGATGACTCAGTATAGTTAGTTCATGGTGTCTGCTCAACTTGAGCAATGAAATTCCCAACTTTTTCACTGATTTCCCTTGATCATTTCTTAAAATTCCTGACCAAAAAGTATCTCACATCCCTCCAACTCCCTCTGCCTACCTCATTTTTCAATTATTTTTTTATGAATAATAATAAGTTATAAATTGAAAAAAAACTGCTTTTTTAATTTGTATTAACATTTTTTACTAAGAATTATAAAATATATTACGTAGCTACAAACAAACAAAACTACAGTTTGAATAACCTTATTATTTACTGATGTAATGATTACTATATCTAATATTTTGAGTAAAACAACATTTTCCCAGATTTTTATTGTAATTTACAAAATTCCCCGACTTATTCTAGTTTTTACCCAATCACTTCAAATTTCTTGCTAATCCCCGTTTTTCCTGATTTTACTGGGTGGTAGGTAGACACTCTGTAGTTGTACAATTCTTTCTTCTATATCAGCATTTCCAAAACTTTATTTTGCTAATTGCACACTCCTTTTGGGGCC
>CABFOV010000872.1:62043-75705 GCA_902141375.1 Timema poppense
TCTTTATTACTATCAAATGGTTAATTATAAGAAAGTGTGGGGTTTTATGGTAATTATAAGTTATGTAAATCATAACCAAAGTTGTAAGCAATATATGTTTCAAATTTCAATTCATTAACTTCATTTTCAGGCTTTTAAACTTATAATTTAATAGTTTTTCATTATTTAAAGTCTTTGTTAGAATATTCGAGTCGTCCAAATTTATTACTTTTACTATTCATTTTATGCCTCGTGCCATGTATAAATAGCTATACCCGGAAGCTGGGGGACGCACCTGCTCTTGCACGTGCAGCTTTTCACGGGAGAGGGAGGTTTTGGCGCGGACTACTGGCCAATCAGTGCCTTAGGTTTAGCGTCCTTGTTTTACCTTATCTGTAAGGAAAGCGTTAGATGCGGGCACTTATCTATTAGCACGCGAAGGGTAGAGACGGAACTCTAGCCGTTTAGCCCGCAAGGAGTTAAGATCTGTACTATCAATTGCACTTCTCGTCACGTGTAGAATCTTGAGATGGGAGATAGGAGAGGTAGGCCAGGTGGCTAAAATATCTTTAGCCATGGCAAAATCATTTCGTGTTTTTAAATTAAATATCCTGGATAATAATATGTAAATCATGTGTTAAAATAAAACTTCTAATTCAACTAAACAACATCTTTTTAACTCGACTGGATACCTCTACCCCCACCATTAATTAATTAACCCCGAGATGCTCTATCGAAGGTGACTGCCGTGGACGAGACAACGAAAGAAGATGAGGATCATCCTCAACATCAGATGGCTGTGCTGACTAGTTACACTGTGGCTTTTACTATTTGTTCACCTGATTTAGTGCCATTGGATCTTTTTGTATGGGGAACTCTCAAAATTGTAGGAAATGCCTGTTAATGACCTTCAATCGTTACGACAAAGGATAATGTAAGCGTGTGATGATACAACAGTCGCACAATATCGGCCAACCACTTGTTCTGTCGTTGATAGGTGCAATGCTTGTCTCCAGGCTGGAGGCCATCAATTTTAACAAAATAAATAAATAAAATATTTTATTTATTACCTACATGTTTTGTTTTTATTTAGTTTTCTGCTGTCTACACGAAAAGAAAGTGAAAACTAGCAAATCTCCAAAATACATTTTGAGTTAGTTTTTTGATCCACCACCACTTTCCAAAGTTTAGCCGTTTAACCCGGGAGCACGCTGTATATTGATCTAAACAAAACCACAAGGTAAAGATAAATATAAAATATACTATTTGTAAAATTTATTTGGTTGTTAAAACAAGTCGAAAGCACAATAACATGTTTGTCCCATTATTTTTAGTTGCTATTCTTCACTCTTAATTACTTACAAAATACAGCCAGCTTACATAGACATAGCCTTTTAACAATTACAAACTTTTTTGCAGTCAATATTGATTATAGTTTACTACATTATAATATCTATAAAAAGTGACAAGATCACATTCACATGACTTGACTTATGAATACATGAAAGTATCGCTATTAGTTTTTCTAGCTGTCAAATAAGACCCTTCATAGGTCGAACTATAAAAAGTGTGTGTATAGCCGACATGCAGGTCCGCACACAATTTCAATCATAAAAATATGAGCAAACATCTATCAAACTTCAGACCAAATCAATTTCCCAAACGTCCATGTCTACCAAATCAAACGTAAGAAGAGACTTGTTGATATTTGGTCACGCTCATAAGTTGGTGATGAAGTATGTACCTTATCATATACGGAAGGGCACATATCATAGTGATGTAGACGCAGTAAGGTAGAGGAGGTGCGGGTTCCAACGGGCATATCCAGAACCCGTTTTGAGCCGCGTCTCGGATGAGATGTCCGAGTACAGCTGTTGTAACCAGCCATGAGGACTGTACAAGAATCGGTGAACCAGACGTCTGAGACAGCAGCATCAGAACCACGCATATTGCCAACACGATGGAAATGCAGTGGAATAATGGGCGTTGGTCACAGAGGGTCTTCTGAAGGAAAAAAAAAAGTTACATTTTGGTCGCTAGTCTTTGACAGATATCTTCTACCTAAAGATGATGTGTTCAAAACCCAGTTAGAAACCCAGACGATTTTTGTTTCCCAACTATTGTATTGAAGGAATCCAAATCGACAATTTGATCTTCAGCCCTCATTAGGATGTATGCTGAGGATCCTTAGATGAATAGTCAAACAAGCTAAACCTTAGTTTTCTTATAAATGGACATTTGGAACACCTTTAAGAATATAATAAATTTTTTTTCAGTCAAAATTGATAATATCTATCAAAAGTGACAGCTGCAGATCCCATGATCTGATGCATAATTATGTGAAAGTAGATCTAGTAGTTTTTTTAGCTGTCAGAAATGTCCATTCAAAAGAAAATTCGGGACCAACTGTGGTAATTGTGTCAAACAGGAAAGAGTACCTGCTGGTTCACAACTTGGATCGGAGATTCCGGACAAAGATCGTTTGATTTTCATAGAAAGCCTGTTATTTTAAAACTGGAAAGTCTTATTGTCACAATGGCGAGAGAAAGAATATTATAACTGTTTTATTCACATTCCTAGTTCGTTTAATTAGTTGTATAAGGAAAAATAATTTAGTAATACCTAAAGAAGTATTATTGGAAGCTTTTGATAACTTTTTAGATGAACATTATAATTAGTTAACAAAATAAGATACATTTCTAGAATGCCAAACATTAGTGACTTTAAATCAATGTTGGTGGTTGAAAGTGGGCTTCCTGTTAAAATCAGGGTTTATATATCAAATAACAAAAAGTGACGACAGTATTTTTGTGTGTATCGCGCCTTACTATCTGTAACTATTGTAAAAGGAAGGTAGAAATTAAAGGAAGTCCATCCGCATTTGCTTGGAGAGATAGTGAGAAACCATTTTGAAAATTTCTCCCCTTTGATACTCCCGACCAGGATTCAAACCTCAGTCTCACCATCACTAGCAATTCAGTGTAACGTGAGAGTGATGTGATGGATCATAAAACCATCGACGCGAGTAGTTACCATGTTCTATTACATAGTCAATACAAGAGAACCAATTAACCCCATTACCCACAAAATGAAACTTATCGTAAAACTTTGATGGAAACAATAAAATTAACTCACCATAAAACTTATTGAACTGGTTGGTATTAAATAATCCGAGTCCAGTAAAACCGAAAGTGAGCCACATATAATAACCTCACACGTTTTGTTCATGACAAGGTGATGCGTGTACCATATCACTACCAACCAAACCAAAGAACCTGTTGCAGCGTGGACAAAACTGTCAAGAAGAGCTATCTCAACTGGACTCAAATCACAGGAGAGTATCAATAAATCACTTACTATCGTAACAAGACCTAACAAAAACACTAGAAGAAACATAATGCATCTAGAAAGTTTTAGTTTGTTAGTTTTTTTTTACAACAATCAACAGCTTCAAAAACAAAACAAAAAGGAAATTTAATTGTTATAATATGATTAAATTTAGAGGCATGACAACATTAGGATTCTTAATGTAGACAAAGTGTTATATTTACCACTCTTGTTTGAGCACACGGCTCATTATCATGTCTGACGGCACTCAACAACTTAATAAATATTGATAAGATTAGATTATGTAACTATCTGCAAATTTAAGTGATTACTGGCTACTAGTGATAGGACAAAAACCCACATGTTACATGTTAAACATTATTACTTCAGAATGAAAGGAGGAAGTCTTGTACAAATAAATTTAAAGTGCAATTTATTGAACAAGCATATTAAGGTCCTTTAACGTAACCATTTGGCGGGGACATTCTTTGCATTTAGGCAAAACAGCTTACATACAAGATTTTTAGATCTAGTTATCTGTTTCAAGATGGAGGCTACTAAAAACTCCGTGTTTGTTTGTTCCGCAGAAACTGCCAACTTAGTGGACCAATTTTAATAAAATTTTGTGGGGAAATTCTTTACAACTTATGCTAAACAATGTATATGGGTAGTTTTTTGATATGTTTAAATATGGCACCCGCTCAAAAGGTTTTCGTTTAGTAGCTCATATAAACTGATTTGAATTTAAAATTCTAAATAGTTGATAAGAGTACAAAGGGGATATTCTTTTAAATGTTGACATAAAGTGGATTCCGGTTGATTGGGACACATCAGGCCAGTTCACTCTGGCTCAATTAAGCAGCTTCCCCAGTTAAATTAAATTTTAATGGTACAACCATTTATTTAAAAATCCTGTAACTAAAGCGAAAAGAAAACAAAATGCACATATGTAACATGGAAATACAGTACATACTTGTATGTGTCAAGCATGGGTTACACATTATCAAGTGTACCTTTGTCCCTGACGTGTTTTCTTTATGGACTGCACCTGTACAAAGTCGGCGCAGGTATCTAGTGCTGATAAAGGGCTGCCTTCATTGCTTTCCTGCATAAAGTAACATCTCAATTCAGAGATATATCTGCTGACATCCTGGTAGGTCACTCGCCTAGGTGTTTTATTGTCATCATTTTCTTGGTTTTCTGTTGTCTCTGAGTGTTTTGCCGCAATTTCTTCAATCATTGTATCCTCACAATCTTTATTTTCATCATGGCATTGAAGGTTATTGTCAATACTTAAAAAAAAAATCACAATTGTGGACGTGTTCCAGTTCTAGAGACATTTCATTGTTTGTACATATAATTGCATCCGAAACACAATTAGTTGTGAAGCCACAGTGAGCAAAACAATTCTGCATTTTTTGCTGCTTATTTCTCACCAGCTATCGGCGATAAATTTGTACAGCTTTTCCTCAATCGCTTCAAGGATGTGATTAACCAGCTTTTCACGATAATACTTCTTCAAATTTTTTATAATTCCTGCGTCCATAGGTTGTATCAGGGATGTGGTAATAGGGAGTAGAAATTCCAGTTCAATATTTTTGAAACCATCTACATGAGGGTGTGCCGTAAAGTTGTCCAATACCAACAGAATTTTTCTGGCCTTATGTCCACGTCCCAGTTCATTAGCCAGTGCAGTGCGTACATATATAGTCATCCACACCTTCTTATTTGCATAATATGAAGCTGGTAAACCGCCTATTGTAAACCCCTTGAAACAACGAGGTTTAGCACTTTTAACAATAACCAAAAGTTTGAGTTTATAACTTCCTGACATGTTTGAGCAGCACAACACAGTTACACGATCCATTGCTTTCTTTGAGACAGACAGTGCTATGTGTTGTTTATAGCTCAGGGAACCATCCTGTGTAGCACGATAATACAGGCCTTTTTCATCGGCGTTGTAAATGTCATTTGCACTAGATTTTTTTAAGCAACTCTGGTAGTTTTTCAGATTTCCATTGGTCAGCGCTCGTAGCATCAGCACTGTCCTTCTTGCCGTGGGCTTTTTTGTAACTAATGTCATGTCTGCACTTCCATTGAGACAACCAACCATCTGTTGCTTTGAAATTTACATGACCTAGCTTTTTAGCCAACTCTTCTGACTTGGTTTTTAGCAAAGGGCCGCTTACACGCACACCTCGTTTAGTTACAATGGAAAACCATTTATTTAAAACATCCTCAATGTCTGGATCTTTGCCTTGCCTCTTTCTCTTATGAGATGTTTTATTTAAACCTACACGCAATGTCCATTTCTCTCTATAAGTTTTTCTTAATGTTGTAACAGTCGTGCAACTGTAGATTTTGGCACCTTAATTATCTCCGCTAGCTGGCAATGAATGATGTTAGCAGGTTGACTTTTTATCTTGTCAAGAATAGCGATGTCTTCAAAGAGTGTCAAATCTTTGTGTGGCATCTTGACAGTTTTTTCACTACATTTAACGATCCTAGCTTAGTGCACTGTTTATTACAGTTTTAAATTTATGTTAATCCACATAATGAACAATTATACCCGACACATAGCTTAATGTTCTCGTAAACAATTGTATACCGCAAGCATAATGTCAAACAGAATATGATTACCACGACACAGAATAAACAACACAGCCACTCTATAGCATTATTTCGACTCTACTGATTCAGATGCTGCTTGCACAATTTTCATGTTACTAGCAGGCTATCAACAAACATGACCTTCACTGCCACCCCACAGAACAAACATAATACACAGCATAATATCACAATAACAAACTCAGCTGCAGCTCGCAGGATATCTATACTATGAGCTTGTGAGCCTACATTACCTTCACTGCCCCAATTAAGTGGTGAGTTGGCCCAAATAAGCGGAATAGATTCAAGGTAAATACTTGTTTTGTTTCTGTTCTTAGAGTTTTGTCCCAAATAAATGGCTGCCCCAATTAACCGGAATCCACTGTATATTGCAAGAGTGATGACTTAAACCGTGTGAACAATGTTTATTCTCTATTGCTATAATGTACTAGTGAATATAGTATTAATTTGTTTTCTATCCAACTTTGATCACCAAGGAAAAAGATCAACTTGAAATCCAAAGAGATATCTTAAGGCTATAGTAAAGACAAGACCATGACATAATTCTTACTCAACATAATTTACTTAGCATTTTATAAACAGAGGGTGCAAGGTCCAATAGTACAATATGTTTTAAAAGAAATGAAGTTGAATCACTTTCAATTACTTGATGTCGTCGTCGCCGCCGCTGTCATACTCTTTCTGTTATCTATTCCTTCCATCTCTTCCTTTGGCTTCCTAGCAGTCTTTCTCAAACATACTTCATCTACATCATTCTCTCCTTTTCCATCCTCATTATATGCCCATAGTATCTCAGTCTTGCTTTCTCTATCATCTCATGTACTCCCACTCTTAACTTCATTACTTATCCTGTTTTCCCTTGCTCCTCAAAAACTTCATTCCCACCCACACATATCCATTTACTGTAGATTGGTTTAGGCCCTAATTCAATATAAGGATTATTGTTGTTTGAGAGCTAATCCTGTCGGTAGTATTATGAGCTACTCAGATTAATTCATAATCAGCATCAACCAAGGCTAGCAACAACTTAGAAATTGGGCTAAGCAGCGATTAAAATAATAGCATTCGAAGTAAAATCGAGCGTTTATAATTGAGAATAATTAGGGATCAACCCAGTCTGAATTATCGATTTGTTTGAATTTTTGAAAATACAGTATCTATATCAAAAATTAAAAAATAAGCATAGAAGAGATACTTACAAAAACTCAGTGTTAAGGTAGAAACATTTTAACTTTATTTAAATAACAAACTTACAAAGTGTTTTTTTTGTTCAACACGAATTTTGAAGGAATATACTACGCAAAGGAACTTACTGCTAGACACAGTATATGTGTGTGTGTGTGTGTGTTTTTATGACAACCGTTTTGACTGCCCACCCCTCCTGCATTCTATCGGATGCAAACTGTCCATATAAAGGGGTGATGCATAAATGTTAGGCTTCGTTTCCCGCTCTATTGTAATCTCGAATATTGATACCACTGTGGTAATTTTTTATAAATAATATTTTTTACTGGCAATCCAGATTATCGGCATATTTTCCTAAGTTATTTCACACTTACCTTAGAGGAAAATTTGTGTACATTTTCTATATATTCTTAATACCTATCCCTTAATGTAAATAAATGATTAATCCATTATAGTAAGATGCATTTAAGTCCTACCCGCTAAGCTGTTTGTAGGAGATCATATCTTTGACCAGGTGGCCTTCTAGAGTGATGTTTCGAACGCAGCGCGTACGGTATGCCTGCTATCGAGGCAATGTAAACGAGATACGGTAGAGAGAGCTCAATAGAGTCAGGCCACAGACACAGACCTCCAAGGCGAGCGTCGCGGATAAGATGAGTGGCAAGTGCCCCAAAGATGTGGGACGAGACACGCCAAACAATAGAGCTCATCCAATCTAACTCTGGGTCTTTGCTAAGGCCCCACGACATTGCCATACACAGGATACATACAAACAACACGACAGAGCTGTATCGGTGGAAGAATGGCGCTGAGTCCTGTAAGCAAACACATAAACATTTATAATAGCTATTATATTTAATTACAAGGTTCCACAATATTACTAAATATAGTTTCACCACTTAATACTTATTAACTACTTGGGAATGAGTTTCAAACATATATTAATGTTGTCTGGTTTTTTTTTTATCAAAGGAGGCATTTTTTATCTTTTACTGAATACATTGAAGATGGGTAGTTACACTAGAGTATCCTTATATCCTCAAAAACCCTTACTTTTGATTATACCTTAAAACATTTTTTTTTAAATAATATAATTCATTAAAAGAGAGGAATATATTTATATATTCAGTGGATTACGATTAATTGGGGCAGCCTTTTATTTGGGACAAGATTTGAAGAACAGAAACAAGTGTTTAGCCAGAATTTTTTTTCCGTTTAATTGGGGCAGTGAACGTCATGATTAAACAACAAACTGATGGGAAGAATGCTCGAAGTTGGCCCATTCCATTTTGGTCAAGGTAGGTGTCCTGTATTTAGTACAGTGCCGCAATTGAGGTGTACTATGTCCGACTAAGAAACTGGCCCTACGTAATGGTACACGTGATAATTTTGTACAAAACAAGAACCCTTATTAATGTGTAACCTTTGCTTGACGCAGTCATTATTTTGACTATCTTCATTTTACATATGTACATTATAATATGTGTGTTTGCTTTCAGCTTTAGTTATTTTTAAATAAATATGTGTATCGATATAAATTAAATATATTGTGCTTTCTTTAAATGAACAATTCCTTTTTTAACATTTGTTTATTTTTTGCTCTGTTAGAATGTGTTTTTAAGGCCATTGGCTAAAATTTCGGATAAATAAGGCAGCTGCTTAAACGTGTCAAAGTGATCTTATACCAATGTGTCCCAAATAACAACAAGAATTCACTGTATATTCACAAGACATAATTCCTTCAAAATACCAATTAGCCTCAATTTACTCAAATAGCGTCCCCAACTACAATAGCAAAGTGATTCAATGAACATGGTTTATATGATGATTAAAAATATTGTGTTCAAACTTTATTTAACTCACCTTCCAACCAAACAAATAGGAAATACAGCTATCCAAGTCTAACAGGACTGATAGCATACCACTAGAAATCACATCTACTAATTTATGGTCAAACTTAAGATCTGAATACCACACTATGATCAATCGTGTTAGTAACGCAATTGTGAAGTGTGCCACACTGTTTATGAGAGTTTTAGATACCAAAAGGTCGTGTCCAGATCGATCCAAACTCGAGATCAAGCTGTCACATGTCCACGCTAAGAATACTTCTAACAAGGTAAAAAGGTATGTAGGGCTTGTCATGATTCACCGAGTAGTAGTTTAAAATGGTTTGATGGTGGAAACAAAGTTTAGCCATGTGTGCAAACGCAAACACAAATCCGTTACAAATCAAACCAACCTAAAAGATAACACTGAAAATATGCTGGTATCAGCACAATTACTTGGAGTAGCTTGTGATAAAAATAAGATAAAGCTACCGTTTCTGCGGCCGAACCGTCTAAGGTGTCACTCTCGTGATCTGGACTGCCGATGACAAAGGGATTGGGGTTTGAATCCCTGTCAGGTGAAATGAAGGTGTTTTTTTCTTAAATGGGTTTTCACTCTCCCTCCACGCAAATGAGGGTACTCTTCCTCTAAATTATACCTTACTTTGGTTCCTCAAACACTAGTGCAAATGGGTAGTAAGATGAGGTGCTAAAAAAAAGCATACCATTATGCATTTTGAAGTTATGTTGAACTTTTTTTTTTTTTTTATCTGATGGCCTGTGTCATGCTGAGAGTTGTTTAGGTATTGTGCTTTGGACAACCCTTTCAGCTATGAGATACTCTAGTGTCTATAGCAAGTCCTGTTGGGGTCAGTTTGAAATCAAGTAGGATAAAAGTGATTTTACATGTCCTAGGTGCTAATGGCCCTATGAATTAGATCAATTCTTAAAAAAAAAAAAACCTACAGAGGTAGTAAAATAACACCTCTCAGTTTAACTGGATGAGGATTGCGAAAGTAAATTTGACCAGGTTCATTGTGCAGCCAAGTCATTTTAAAATAATTAACATCCTCTCCTTTCCATTACTCTCTCTCTCTCTCTCTCTCTCTCTATATATATATATATATATATATACACACACACACACATATATACATTTCATTGCCATTGTTTCCATACCTACTTTCATCACACCTATCAGCTTCCTTATCATGATAACTAACTATACAAAGCAGTTAGTGTAGGAGTCAAATACACTTGAAGAATACAGGAGGAAAATTGGGGAAGTCCCATTTTAACTCAAGGTGAGTTAGTGCCACCAACTATAAAACCAGAGATTCCCAACATTTTTTATTTATAAGAACCTTTAAGATATTTGGTAAAATCCCAAGAAACCCCTACCTAGCTGACACATATTAGGTTTGACAGACCTGCTTCAGTGGCCGCACGGTTTAAGGTGCTACTCTCACAGTAGACTAGACTGCCGATGAGAGTGGTTTTTCCAAAATGGTTTTCCACTCTACCTACATGGAAATGCGGGTACAATTCCTCTAAATATAGCCTTCCTAATCCTTAAAACCATTTAACGTAATTAGTATATAAGTGTATTACCCGAACGAGTAGTAAAATTAAGTGCTACCAAAAAAAATCGACATGGCTAAATTATGAAATATATGTGTAAGCCAGTAGGGTTGTTAAATAATTAACTTGACATACTTTTGAATAAAATATTTCAAGAGTGTTTATTGCCTATTTATATTTACTAATTACTGTCCTTCAGTATTTGAATGTGGCTTATCAATATTATTACTAACTTCACTTTTAACATTATTATCGAGCACTTTTCTCTTCATATTCTTTGGATACGTGAGTTCTTTAAGTATATTTCCACAATGTCCAAAAATTATGGACAGACCAATAAAAAGCTTTTACAAATTCTGGTGGAGACCCAGACTCGAGCTCGCGGAACTCTGGTTGTGAAGCACTTTGCTAGACAATCATGAGACCCTTCTAATGCACTTTAGGTTAGGTTTAAAAGAGGTCTATGTAATATATAAACTAATTTAAAAAATAAAGTATTTTCTGGGGTCTTTCTGGAGTTTGAGATATAAGAGTAGTTGTTCTGGAAAATGTTTGTAATGTGACTTTACCCTTTGTACCCTACACTTTTGTTACCTACAGATCTCAAATCTTGAATTCAAATCTTATAGACAAAAGCAATTGTAAAATATTAAATTCCAAACAAAAGCAAGTGTAAGAGATTAAATTCCCTGCATTGACTTCATTCACTTTCCTCTAGATTTTTATTTTGTTCACACAAATTCTCAAATCTATATGCGGGGAATGCCAGGCCTCCACCGTGGTTCGGATTCCAGGTTAAACTGTAGGTCCTTCATTTCATCTCACAATCACCCTACCATACTCACAATCACCCTACCATTACACATGAGCGTAAGTGCGTACAACCCGAACGGGTAGTAAGACGCGGTGCTAATAATAATATACAAATCAGTGTAGTTTGACCATTTTCTTTTAGCAACGTGTCTTACTACCTGCTCAGCTTATATGCCTATGTTCTACAGTAACTACACCAAATGGGTTAATTTAGAGGAAATGGACCCACATTTATGTGGAGAGAGAGAGAGTGGAATGCCATATAGAAAAAACTATTTCCCAGTGCACCCGACCAGGATCGAACCCCAATTTCCCCATCTTCGGCAGTCTAGTCCAATGCGATATTAGTGTGTTAGACCATGCGGCCACCGAAGCGGGTCTCACCTTTATTTACATGCAGGCCAATCAGTAGGCAAAAATAACGGGCTGCAAACAAAATAGAAAAATAATAATAATAATAATCTGAGATGAAAGTGCCTTGAATTTTTCAATAGTGCACATCAAAGTTATGCGATTTTTTTAAACTTTTTTGGCACACATGTTTAACCATCCATTTGAGGTTACATGCAGATGTACTAATTATGCTAATGTGATACACATTAGTAAGGTTGAATTTAGAGGAGGTGTATCCACATTTGTGTGGAGGGAGAGTGGAAAAATATATAAGAAAATACACTCGACCATGTGGCCACGGAATCAGGTAGTCTTAAAATTATGTTAAGACAATTCACCAATAAATCTAACGAGTTTTCGATTGAAATTCAAGTCTGTATTTTATATTATAGTTTGAATTTAGAAAATTATCTGAACTCTCAAAGCTTGACTATCTTTCAGGATTCGAGAAGTCAAAAGTTTGAAGGCCTCTTCTCTAAAAGTTATGTCACCTTCATAAAAGTTCACACCACGGTGGGCAGAATGTGATATTCAATGCCGCGTTGAGTGGACGGCAGGACCAAGCCTATGATATGAGGCAGTGCCATCATCGCGCCAACATACAGAGAGTAGGGGATGGTAGGGGTTGAACCAAATGGCCACATCCATAACCCACGCCGAGTGCCATCGCGGATATGATGGCTGAGCAGGGCCGCCAACACGAGCCACGTGATGCGTACAAGTGTGGACCACCCGAGAACATGGCTCAGCACTATAACCGCCACACAAATGGTTAGTGGGACAGAGGTGCAATGGAGAAATGGGCGGGAGTTTAGCCCGACAGCATCCTGGAAAATACAACATGGAAATAATGTCTTATTAAAATTTTTTAATTGAATACATATTTCAAATATAATTTTGACTGGTTATTTGCGACTAGTCTTAGGGCAATGCCACACTCTCATAAATATTTATCTTATAAAAGTTATTTGATAGTTATAAACATAATGTAACTTCTAACTTTGAAAATCCAACAAATATTTCATATTTTTATAAAATAATATATTTTACAAATCTTTTATAAAACATTTAGGCCTACATTTGTATAACATGCGTTTACCAGCTCTGTGCCTCTAGTGGGCAGAGTTCCTGGCTTCGTATACAGAGGTCTCAGGTTTGATCCCTGGCGCTCTTAGGATCTTTTTGTGAAGCAGTGGCCCTGGAACGGGGTCAAGCTCAGTCTCATGAAGACAAATGAGGAGCTAATTGAATAATTTATTAGCCATTCTGGTCTAGAAAACTTGCTTACAGGCTCACGTTATGAAGAAAATGCGCTCGGGTTTTATCATTGAAGAAATGGGTGACATTTGAAACATAAGCAGCTTCCGTAGCAACTTAAGTGTAGGTTTCAGTATGAAAAGAACGTTTTCTGACTCCCTGCTTTAATAATTCCTTGTCTGTTTCTTATTAATTAGTGAAGCAACTTTTTAAGCGTTCATATTTTTTATATGATTTCAGGTCTTCAATTCCAAATTCTTTTAGCATGAAGCTTTTTTTTTCATGTTTTATTTGAGGTATTTATCATGCACTTTCTGAATCTACTCATTATATCAGCACACGACTGATAAACTATGTTAAAACTAGAGCAGGCACAACAGCCAGACCTCTGCCGTTGATTTATCACTGCGAAAGGGGAAACCCACATTCCACCAAAATAATATATAAATTTCAGCCATGCCAGGAATAAAACCCGGTACCCTTAACACAGTATATAGATGTGCTCCCGACTGAGCTAAGGTGTCAAGAAAGCAGGCAGCTGTGAATTCATATTTTTCTTTTTCAATTGTACAAAATTTGAAAAAAAAAAAAACAATTATTTTAAGTTTGGCCTATCTAAATTAAAATAAATAAAAATTTTTCAATAAAAATAAACTCAAATATTTTATTT
>CABFOV010000872.1:82532-143613 GCA_902141375.1 Timema poppense
CCCCCCCCCCCAGGTAGCTCATAGCTTAGTTAAGCAATACAGCTCAAACGAGACGTCTTAAGAGCCCTTTTCAATCTCTGGATAGCTCATAGCCTAGGTAGGTAATACAGCTTGAGCCAGACGTCGCATCATGGTGCAGTTTTCTGTATTCTACTTCAAAAAACCATGGTAATGAGACCAGGGAAACCATTTTACTGTGTTTTAAAAAATTCAACATAATTGAAAAATGTGTTATTTTTAAAATTAATTTTGTTCAACTTATCACAAATTTTATATTAGAAACGAACATACTTTGTGACAATTAAGGTTGTTAGAAAAAAGTTAAAATACTTAGGTGTTAAAAGACATTATTATGAAAGATTGACAAAGGAAAGGTTTAGAAAATCATAAGATGAAAAAAGCTTTAAGAAATACCAGAACAATTAAAGAATGGAATTCCAGGGTAGATATTAGAAAAATAAAATTATTGATCGAGGACCCGTCAGTATGAATAAATACAGTAGTCCTATGAAAAAATAATATTTAAAGCCTAGTAAAAGTTAAAGCACTGGAACATTAACAGTATAGTTAGACAATAAAAAGGAATATATATTACACTATCACAAAAGAATGAAGGAATGGAAATTCCAAAAATACTGTAAAAAATTAATTTAATATACACATTAAAAATACAAAGTATAAAAAAATTCCATAAGGCTTATAGGTTGAAATAACTAGTAATTAGAATAGGAATAGTTTATCTGTGATAGAAAGTGCACATATGTTCAACCAACCTTAAAATTATAAAACACAGATAAAAAGTCAAACATGTTTAGTAGTCATAAAGCATTACAGAAAATTATTGAAATAAAGAAGTGATAAGAATCATAAAATAAATTATTAAACATTAAATACTGTTAATGAAGAATGACAAAAGGATGTTTCCTCTGGACTCAGCTTATGAGCTCTCCTTAAGATTCCTACGACTTTAGGCTGGATTGATGGTGCGACTACATGTTTCGGCTTTTACCAGCCATCTTCAGGTCCAAGTATTGGGTTCAGGTGTTATACCCAATGTAAAACACAGAGTAGTAGTAGTAGTAGTAGTAGTTGTTGTTGTCGTCAGGTGACGAATGCAGAAAACCGCTCTTTGATATGTTTTCTCGGTCAAGTGTAATCTTGAATCTAATTTATTTAATAAATCAGTTGTGAAGTGAGCTCCAAGTATTTTATGGCAAACATTTTTTTGGCCAAAATAAATAAAATGTTGTTCCAGTACAATCATAGAATATCATTTTCTTCACATGATGATCACAAAATTTCTTTAATATCTGTTAAGGATGTTCTGGAATTTAATAATAACTTTTTCTTTTAATTTATAAAGTTTATTAGATAATGCCACCATGCTTATGACATATTCAGGACTTGTTGATATCACCATATGAAGAAAAGTATTATTATTATTATTATTAGCACCGCGTCTTACTACCCGTTCGGGTTATACGCACTTACGCTAATGTGTAATGGTAGGGTGATTGTGAGATGAAATGGAGGACCTAAAGTTTAACGTGGAATCCGAACCACGGTGGAGACCTGGCATTCCTCACATTCACAAGATGTCTTGTCAGAGGTGAAGGAAGGATTTGGTAATCAGATAAATCTTTGCCGGGACCGAGGGTTGAACCCCGGACGCCAGCATAGAAGTCTGACACCTTACCCCTAGACCAGTGAAGAAAATTAAACTCTTATGTTTGTACTGGAGCAATAATTTATTCATCTTAACTAAAAAACTGCAAAAACACTGGCCTTTTCTCGCGTCCTACCTTAAGTACTAGTATTAACAAGAGTAGAGTTTCTGGAATCTTATACACCTTGTTGAAGCATTTTCATGTTGTAGGATAAACACTAATATTACACTATTAAACACAGTAAAAACAGTTCCAGATGCGACTGCAGTTAATTGGAGCAGAAGATATAGTGGACGGAAATCCTAACCTTATTTCGGGACTTGTGTGGTTACTAATACAGACTTTTCAGATAGAATCTGTTCTAAGTTCAGAAACAACTCAACTCATTGAGGTAAGTGTTTTTAAACATATTATAGTCCCACTTATTATACTCGTAATAACAGCATTGATGATCACTTGGTCTAATACGCCACTCTTGTGCTGGTCTGGATTTCCAGTTACGGGGATACCGTGGTTTAAGTCCCAGTTTCGTGTAGAGGGGGTGGTTTTTCTTAAATAAGTTAAAGCACATTTTATTAATATAGAATTTTCAAGACGATATATTTACTATAAAAGGTGTTAAAGTAAATTCCAGTTTCGTGTCGTGGCCTTCATCCTAGGAATCAGGGTTGCATCCATAGTGTTCGCTATAATGAACTGATTTCTTGACAATCATCTGAATATTCTTATTATAGGCAGGGTTAGTTTAAGCTGTGCCTGTGAATTGTTCTCATCTCTCAGTAGATTATTATTATTATTAGCACTGTGTCTTACTACCCGTTCGGGTTATATGCACTTACGCTAATGTGTAATGGTAGGGTGATTGTGAGATGAAATGAAGGACCTACAGTTTAACGTGGAATCTGGACCACGGTGGAGGCCTGGCATTCCCCACATTAACAAGTTGTGATTAATACACGTCTTGTCAGAGGTGAAGGAAGGGTTTGGCGATCAGATAAATCTGTGCCGAGACCCTCTCAGTAGAACACGCATTGAGAGTGTCATGTTATTGAGGGTTACTGGTTACTGTTACTGATAAATTATTAAAAATGATATTATATGCTTTGGTTGAACAGGATGAAACCACGAAGATATTGTGTGCTAAGGAAACACTGTTAAAATGGTGCCAAGAGCAAACAAAATCATACGAAGGTGTGGACATTAAAAACTTTAATCGTAAGTAGGCTAGTTTGTTTAGTTGTGCTTGAAATATAATTGAGCACAGAATATTAATTCAAATATAAAATAATACTTTTATCAACAGCAATTCAGTACGACCATGTCACTAAAATTAAACATAATAGTTTTACAATCGTCATATAAGGCTATTTTTTTAAATTATTTTACCCGCATTTGTGGCGTAGTTAACTAACGAGCTAGTTTCATGTTGAGCTAGACTGCCGAGGACGGGGAGATCGAGGTTCGAATCTCGCTCAGGTGAACTGGGGTGGTTTTTTCTAAATGGTTTTCCACCCTCCCTCCACGCAAATGTGGTTAACTTCGTCTATATTCATTCAACCTTCCCAGTTCCTAACCCATTAGCGTAAATATTACTTAAGAGTACAACCCGAATGGGTATAATGATGCGGTGCTAGGTATTATTATTATTAAGTATTTTGTTTTGAATGTTCATCATTCATGTTTTAAACACAAGATTATATTAACAAACAACTTAAGGTAATTATTATAAACTATAACGTTTAAGCACAATTATTTAGAGGATCTATTTAATGGGTTTCAATAAGGAAGATATTTCAAGTAAATGTACCCACATTCTTATGAAGAGACGAAGGTAAAGATTTTGTGTTTTCAATAGATTTTTCTTATGAAACTTTAGTTGTAGCATGACTGTCTATAAGGTAACACTGCCTTTATTAAGAGGTTCAGTTTCGATCCCAAATGGCCATAATATGGGTGATATTTACACATTCAAATGATTCCTTGTTTACTTTCTTAAAACTCGTTCAATTTTTTAAAACATATTTAATATCGGGATTGATTTGGATAGTGGGATTGGGTGGCAACAATCGATTTTCTTCAAGAGGCAGCCATTACCTCTTTGTCCAATGGCAGTGATGTAAAGTGTGAACAGTGTTGTTCTTCTCACTGTAAAAGCCATATTGTGTTTGTTACTTTTATGTGTTTCTATCCACCTTTCCGGTACCTTCTTACAAATATTATACAATTACCCCATAAAGTGAAAAGAGGTTTTCCTTATAGAGTATTCACTTTATGTTGCCTGAATAGGTGGTTTTCCATTTATAGTAGTGTGACATAAATTTAGCTTACTATTTCTAATATTGACAGCTTCAAGGGTTTAGTAATGCCTTGTAAAAAATTATAAATCTCAATGTCACAAATGAAAAAATTGTTTTTTCCACAGATTCGTGGAGAGACGGTCTAGCTTTTAATGCTATAATACACAGTGTATATTCCAATTTAATAGACTACAATGCACTTAAGGACCAAGACCCCCAAAAAAACTTGAGGAACGCCTTCAAGACAGCGAGCTCAGAGCTTGGCATCAAGTGCCTCTTAGACCCTGAAGGTACCAAGTAGTAATCACATCAACTTTAGTTTCATTCTACATAAATACAGGACAGGCGTTAATATCACAGGGAACAATGACGTTGAAGGTTAAACTTTTATAGTCTGGTTAAAGTTCTGCAATCTTCCATATTAGTTCAAATAAAGCAATTAATCTTTAGAAGTTTTTATGCTATGAATTCTCTCAGAGTATAATATGAAAGTAAAGTATCCTAAGTTATATACTTAGTGTTTTATAAAAGCTGTATAAAATTCAAAGTTCCATACTTACGAATCTGAAGAATGTTTCAAACTCAATCAGGTTTTAAAATTTATAATTTATCAAAACAATTTAAGAAATAAAAATAAATACTTTTGAAATATAATATTAGCTTAAACAATAAGTGTGTATTTATTTTAAAAAACTATTTACATCATCAGTATTTGATAATTTATGTTTTTATCAATTCTGACGTTTCAAATTCATTTGTTTTGTTATATATGTAAGACCAAAACAATAACAAAACATATCTCAAAACATTATGAGGTTTTCCTTAATGTTATATGTATTCATATGTAATATTTTTTTCATAGAGGTTTTGAATTTAATTATTGCCACTAAGAATTGGGGGTATTGAGGAATAAATAATGGCGTAACGTTAGAAAATGTATCTCACATGTCCATAAATTATGAATTTATATCTTTAAAGTAATGCTAATATAAATTGGATTTGAAAATTCCCAACCTCAAACTCGCATAGTGTGGAATTAAAAAATTCTCATTCTCTATTGTTTCAAAGTATCTATCGGCCCACAATTATTATTTCAATCAATCAATATTAAAACCTTGCTATACAATTGAGTGACGTATTGTAGATTTGCGACAAAGATGATTCTCTTTGGAGCACAGTAAAAATATTTTGCATTACGATGGATTTGTGGTTACAGACTTACCTCTGATCCACAGATGTAAACAAGACAAATCCAGATGAAAACCTCATCATTATGTATGTGGCAAGCTTGTACCATGCACTAAAGAAAACAAGTGATGAGAAAAATAGGAATGTTGGTGAGTACAACAACAAAACATATTATTTATTTTGTTTCTCATCTTGCACATGTGTTCACATGTTTAGACTAACACAGATGTCGATGAAGGAGGTTGAATTAAAACCCTTAAATTCCAATGCTTTAAAAGACTGGATCAAAACACTGAAAATTTGCCATATAAGTTATGTATTCGACTTAAAATCTTAGTTTGTGAAAACTTCTAATTTGAGATAAGAGACAAAATAATAAATTTTGATTTTAAAATGTATAATCATTATTATTTTTAGTTCAAAAGAAAAACTATGATAATATTTTATCTCTAGCCTAAAATATTAGTAAAGACATAAAATAATATGGTATAATGCACGTTTTATAATAAAGAATATAAAAAACACTTATATTTTTTTAAATCTGAAATTGAAAGCCAAAATGGAACATAATACAAGTACCGGTATTATAAATCTTGATAAATAAATAAATTTTATTTCAATAAATGTATTTATTTGTTGCTTCAAAATTTAAATACAACATTGCAAGATTTGTAACTGTATATAGACAATATAGTTACTTAAAAAGTCAGTCTTAGCTTTTAATAATGTGACAATTCACAAATAACTAAATTAATGTATTAATAAACATACATTATAATTCCTCTATATTAACATTACACTTGTTAAATTTATGATATAATAAAATGTATGTTTGATTCATGATTGTCTAACTTGAGAATTGGTAGAATATAATAACAAACTGTGCCTTTATTAATTATTAGTAGAGAGCCCTACAATAGTTTATCGATAAAGTGTATGTAAAACCATAATAATTTGTTACTGTGAGAGTTTTAATAATAAGGCTTAGCCATTAATCTGGAAAAAAAAAAGGTTGGGTTCATGAAGCAGAAATAAAAATAGATACATTAAAACCTAGTAAGGTATAGAACAATACAAACAAATCATAACAATCAGGGTTGCCACACCTGAAACACCAGTAAGACAAAGGGAATTTATTGTCTTTAAAAATAGAACTTATCAAAGAAACTAAGAAAAATTGGAAATTTGTTAATTTTGGGCGTTTAACACCAAACTTTAAATACAAAATACTTTATTGATTTGAATTTTTTTTTTCCTATGATGGCCCTAAGACACTATAGACTGATACAATATTGCTAAGGAACAAGGTCAAATAGCCCAATTCATTTGTCAAGTGCCTCAACTGTTTCTTTCCCTCCCTGAACCTCCATTTACAACCCCCACACCCCATCACACATATAATGATCCTATCTTTTCCAGGTAGGGTAAGCAATACAGTTAATTACCTGCTTCGATGGTCACGTGGTCTAAGGCGTTACTCTTGTAGTAGACAAGACTGTAGATAATGAGGAGCTTGAGGTTCAAATCTCAGTCGAGTGTACTAAGGGTGGTTTTTACAAAATAATTGTCTACTCTCCCTCCATACAAATGTGGATACGCTTCCTCTAAATATAACCTTCTTAATCCATAAGACCATTACTGTAATTAGTACATAAGTGTTTAACCTGAAAGAGTACTAAGAAGCTATGCTAAAAAAAATACAGTAAATTGACATCAACACTATTTTTTTTTCACATTATTTAAATAAAAACTTTCCCATAAAATACTTTGTATAAAAAAATGCTTTACCCTTTTAGTGCCAAGATACACTTTGATAAGATTTCCATATTTGCACTTTTCCTGATCGATAACGTAGTAGTGAACTAGATAATTTCGAACCTCTTTGTCCAGTGACAGAAATGTAAAGTGTGAAATGTGTTTTTTTCGTTGTAACAGCCATATTGTGTTCATTCTTTTTGTATGTTTCTAACTACCTTACCTGTACTTTCTTACAAACATATATTACATAATTTCAAACCAGAAATGTGTTTGAAAATTGAATATTAGTCCTCTATACTTCAATCCAAAGTGTCTGGAATAATGAAAACAACTTCTGGAAAATACGGTGAATTTTTTAGTAAGTAAATAGTGGCAACCCTGATAGTTAAAAAGTTTAGGATACATCAGCGATTTTACAATTTTTGTTTTAATTATGACTAGTGAAGTCTTGTTAAGAAATTTGCCAGGTGAGCTATTTTTAACCCCTTAAAATGTGTATAAAAACATTTTAATGAAAATGTTCACATTATAATACAGCATTAAAAATAATGCATTTAAACTTGTATGAATTTAAAATTAATTTTAACTTTTTAAGAAATTTACTCTAGCAGCGGCAAGATGCCTATGATAAAGAGTAGACGATATTAATACATTTTAAATAATTAAGTGGTAGGTATACATGCTGGCCCAGGGGGTTAATTGAACTTAAGACTATCTAAAATTTCACATTATAATCTTGGGCTGGCATCTTTAACCTTCTTTGGTCAATTAGTATCACTCAAGTTATGTTTTCAAAGATATAAACTTATATTATTCTCTATTTTCAATAAGAGTTAACTTCAAAGTAAGCATAGATATTACCCCTTAATTACTATAATATTAATAAGGATGTGCAAAGCTTCAAAACTTATAAGACTTAGTTAAGAAAAACAAAAAAAAATCTGGCTTCAACAATTCCAAAGTCTTTAAAATAGAAATATTAACAGCTAAAATCCTCAATTTATGTTCAATTAAAACCATTCTGAGCTAATATATACATTACAAATCATTTCAATATTCCCAGCAACATTTTTTCAATTAACTGAATTGCATGTTATAACAACTTGATTCATAAGCAGGGACCACATTTTGAAGACATAAAAATGAACTGAAAAGTTAAAATTCTAAAAAAATTACTTGTAAATATGAAAAAATAAATATATATCATAATAGATGCACACAGCTAAATCAAACACGCACTAAGGTCTTAAACAACCAAACCCCTACACTCTCCTGAATATAACATTGATCCAAAAATATGTGCTTCAGATATAATAGTTACACCCTCCCATTCTGACAACTGTGAGTTGAAAACATTTATGTTTGAGCATTTGTGCATTTATAAAATAGTTTAAAATATACTTATTTTGCCTAAAAATGACTCAAAAATATTACAATAGTCCAATAAAACATCTTATAAGTGATTTTAGTGTATAAGGCTGTATTTAAATAAGCGGATGAAATATATATTTTAAGTATAAAACAATTAACAAACAATGTACAAAAATTGTTTTGGCTTCAGGAATATTTCACATATCCGATTTAGATTTGCTTTGAATTTAAAAAAAAATTGACTTGGCACATCCCTTCTTACATATTAATATATGTTTTAAAATTATAAATATTATGATACTTATATTGTTTCATTCTAAAATAACTACAGTATTATACATAATTAATCTCTAATCTCTAATACATAAGATACATTTATGGCACTTTATATAACAGTTCTGCATAAACCTGATGATTAAGGAACATTGTAAATAGGAAAACTCCTTTCAAAACAAATTGTGTAATATTTCTCCCTCAAATAGTGTGGTTAGATAATTACATTACAGATACACGTTATATTATATATCTAAATAGGAAAATTAACTAATTTTCTTCTAGAAATGACTATTCATTTATTTTAAGATCAACTTTTAAAGAAAAATCTTTTCTTTTTTAAAGTGTTATCGAGCCCACTTCAAATAATTTTCTTTATAATCAAGATCATTTGAATCTAATTATAGATTGTATATTATTGATGTATAAAAACTTAGTTAATAATTATTTTCAAGGACTAGATTTGTATGTCACTAGCATAACCTTAAAACCAAATGTTACGCAACTTTTTTTTTAACAAATATTTTTGCATTTAATAAAAATTATCACCAACCTAGGTACTGTTGATATTTATTTAAATTTGTTGGTTTGTTTGATATTTGTGTTAGGTTATTTAGTTCTAAAAAAAAAGTAGGTTTTCTCTTATTGTTGCATACAATAAGGAATATTCACAGGATTTTGTAAATAGTATTGGATAGTTTAGATTGAGAGAGAGGTGAACTTTAAAATGCAACATGTGGCAGTGAAAGATTATCTCTCCGACCCTCTTGGTCTAGTGGTCAGCACCCTGGCTACTAATCTGGAGGTACTGCAAGTACCATACGTAATTTTCCCAATAGCGGAACTGTTTCCGTGGTAGCCTTGGTCTGGTTAGTTAGGCTTAAGTTAGGTTTAAGATTTCCACTGGCTCCACTCCACACCTTTATAATCAACCACCCTGGGCAACGATATATTCCCAGGGAGCAGATAAAACTCTACATATATGGTGACCAAACAAGATAATGTGTCTTTCATGGTCAAATATGCCATACAGTAAACTCCCGACTATCCGCGGGCGGATTACCTGCTTTGCGGCTTAACCACAGCATTGCCAAGAGTAGGAGGTACGTTTTTAAAAAACGCTGCATTTATGGAGAATACAAGGCTACCTATTTTTGTATTTAGTAGATCCCTAGGGAAGAGATAATAGCCAGAGAGGCCAAAAGTCAATTCAAGGGGGGATGAGGCTTTTTGGGGTTGTACCTACTTAATTATCTGGAAGAGGAAGATTACACGCTCGTATCTGAGAAGCTGATGTTATGAAAAATACGTACCGGAATAAGGAAAAAGGAAAGCAGCTGCAATGTTTAAGTGATGTGTCCACTTTGAGTATACTGTAGATTGATTTAAAGTGGGTTTTTAACTATATTAGTTGATGAAATAAAATAAAGTGTTCATAAACGCAGTCACGATAGGTGAGTACTAGTTTGAAATGAATGTGCTTTAATCCCCTGTTTTACTAGATACTCGTATTATCCGTGGTTTTGGGTTATCCGCGGCATTCGAGCCCTCCATTACCGCAGATATTCGGGAGTTCACTGTATAAATAAAATCTTTACAAATGTGTTTTCGTGTTTATCAATTTTTTTTTCTAAACAGTTCCGCTACAACATCGCTTAGTTAAGTGTGCTGGATATAATTCCTAAATTAAAACCTTAATTTAGCCAATTTCTCTATTTCAATTGAACCCTTAATTTTAAAAATGTAAATATGAAAAACTTTAATGTAATTAAAAAGTAATTGTATTATATTTGGAAGAAAGTATAGGAATGGTGGATATAAACATTTATTTTCTTTATGTTATTCCATTTACATGTTCCTCTCTAAGTGTCTTATCATTCTTTACAAGTTTCCTTTTTCCCCTTTTGTGTTTTTTTTGTTTCCTCTTTTAGGAAGTTGCGTTGTGTGCTTCACACTCCTCCCTGATGAGTTCTAATAGAATGACACCTAGGTTGGAGGATTTGGCAGTAACGATCGATTTTTTTTCAAGAGGCAGCCATTACCTCTTTGTCCAGTGGCATTAGTGTAAAGTGTGAACTGTGGCAGTAATGTAAAGTGTGAACTGTGTTCTTTTCATTGTAAAAACCATATTGTGTTTGTTCCTTTTGTATGTTCTTATACCTTCTTCCAAGTATAATATATTTAACCTTATATTCGTTGACAGTGCCATTTTAAATTTATAGACCCACGAGTATTAATATAGGTATATAAAACAATAAAGATAATTTATATTATTACATACCCGTGATAAACCACATTCTTCATTCAAAACTTATACAAAACTTATGCTGACTATGGAAGTCTGTTTAATTTGGCAGTTATGAAGTTTGTGCATTTAAAAATCCTCGAATGCTGAGGAGTATGATTTGCCTTGGGTCTTGGGCAGGTTATTCGTACATTATTATTGCCATCATTTTAATGAAATGCACTTCCATTCATTTTGTACACCTGTCAAATCACAACACAAATTAATAACTTTCAGTTTGTGTTGCTAAACAAAATAATTATATGAATAAATCTAACTAAAATTTTGGTATGGAAGGTCGGAAGTATTTAAGTGAGAAAAGGCGTCAACCTCATTTGCCGTGGTTTGCCGGTGACAGGAAAGTTAGGGCTTGAACCACGCCCAGGTGTAGTGAGGGTGTTTTTATTGAAATGATTTTCCACTCTAAGCTCCTGAAAATGTTGGTACATGCTAGATTTTAACTTTCTCACTTCTTCACCAATACATGAGATAGTAGAACAAAAGCAAGACTGAGATGGTATGGTCTTGTTATGAGGATGTTGGTGTACAGGATATAGTAGAGGAAGCAAGGGTGAGATGGTATGGTCATGTGAATAAGGATGGGCAAATGTATCCATTGCTAAATTAAATATGAACCCTAATGTTAAATAGTAACTAGATGATAGTCAATACTAAAGATTGTTAGTATAAAAAAAACTACTAAAGTTATTTTGATTAGAACCACAGCAATAATGAGAGATGAGGCATACCAACCTGATTGCCAACAGCGCTGCAGAGGACAGTATCAGTGCTGCTGACAAGTGTAGCCTGGCTAGGAGACACGGAGACCAGCTCACTGCTGGGAGTGACGGTCGGAGCTAGCTCCACTCTAGGTTGAAAGGCGTTGTCTCTTGGCATGACTCTGTGTATCACCAACATCACATTAAATACCCAATCACCCCTTCCATCACATTATACAATCAAACACGATTCGACCTGTGAAGCGCGTCTTACCTATACTGGACTCCAAATTATGCATTTTTTTTAAAATGTGAGTTAAAATCAAAGGAATAAAAAGCTTCAAGTCTGACTAAAAATAAGAGACAGAACATATTTTATTATGAGTAATCATCATCATCACAATCATGTACAGTTTCCTGCCAATGGTAAGGTCCTTCTCGAACATAAGCCTCTCTATTTACTTCTGTCCTCCCTCCACCTTTCTTCCTCCACGGTGGTCCAATCCACTCCGCACCCCCTATATACACCTCTCCCTGGGTCTTCCTCTTGACCTCCTGCCTCCCACCTTCATTTCGAGTATCCTCCTTGGAATCCTCCCCTCTTTCATCCTCTTCACATGTCCATATCACCTCAAATCTCGCCTTCTATATCCTATCCCGCATGTGTTCCTCCTTCACTCCCTCTTTCTCTCTCTTTCATTCCTCACGCTGTTCATCCTTGTCACCCCCAGCCTAATCCTCAGAATTTTCATCTCACATGTACGGTATCCCTTTCCTTCATCACCCGGGTTTTTGATGCATACTGCAATAATAGGACATGGTACTGGTACACCACTCCTTTGCACTTCTGCGCCACATTTATACTCCAGACCAGATTTCTGGCGCTTTTTAAATGGCCTTTGCTGCCTCCCTCTCTCCCCAACTTTTCTCTCGTTTTGATGCGGAATAACCCCAATAATTAAAAATAAACGTGTAAACCATGCATACAAATTATCATAAATTAAAATAATTATGCAATAAATTAACTGATGCATAAAAATAAAACAAGCTAAAAACTGCACGGCTAATGACATATTAAATAAAAATAAATTAAAAATTACCTTTCCTAGTCCCAACACTTTCAGTCGATGTTTCAGGCATTACACTACAACAACAAACAAAATAAGAAAATCAACATAATCACTTAAGTCAATACAAACTCCAAAATAAAAACATAACTTGATGGGTAGTGGTTAAAATTAAAATAAGAAACAATATGTCACATTTAAAAAAAAGTATAGTACTATTTTACAAAACAAAAAAAACAACACAGTTTGTATAATTTAATTTATGAAAGAAGGTAAAGAAACCGGATATTATTTTCCAAATGAACTTTTTTTTTAGCACTGCACAGCATCTTACTACTCATATGTACTAATTACATAAATGAGTTAGGAATAAGGAAGGTTGAATTTAGAGGATGTGTACCTGCATTTGTGTGGAGGGAGAGCGGAAAACCATGTTGTAAACACCACCCTCAGTACACTCGATCGGGATTCAACCCTTGAGCTCTGTCATCAGCAGTCCAGTCTAACACAGAGTGACGTCTTAGACCGTGCAGCCACCAAAACATGTTAAGCTTCACTATTCAAGTACATTTAATTGTAAAAGTGTTAGCTTTCTTCGTGATCTTTTGCTGCCACTTTTTATAAATAGTATAGTAAAATGTTATCAATGTTGGCCACAAAAAAGTACATTTGTTTTTTTTATAAAAGTTTCTTTCTGCCAAAATCCTACTATATCTACCCAAAACAGGTTACTAGGATGGCAATACATAGCAAGAACGCTGATGTACCTGTAATTGGCTGGCTGTTGTGAGGAAATGGGTGTTTTCTTAATGGCGTAGATGAGCACCCCTGTCATCGTCAATGTAAATGAGAGGAAATACAAGGCATGAAACTGCAACAGAAACACACCCTCGTGTTTGTTCTTTAAGGTGGTGTAGAAGGGAATGCGAGTTAAAGTCTGTATTTTTACCGTTTTTATGAAGAAAAAAAAAATATTTTTTTTGCCAAAATATAATGTAGCTCCCGTAGATATGTTTAGTTTAATTTTCTACACATTGTAATATAAACCTTTCTTGAATATTTGTTATGAGCGTCGCAGCATTTCAACAGAAGCTTTGTAAATGAATAGAAAAGAGTCCTGATTAGATTAAACAATGCCTGTGACAAATATTCAAGAGCTGTTTAGATTATTATATGATTAAAATTAAACTAAACTCATCTTCTTCCTAAGTCCACAATACAAAGGTTGGTTTAGTTCCCAAATCAGAACCCATATAATTTTATCTTGCCATTTTTAGTTTAAAAACTACTATAATGTTGGATTACGAGAACAGCAAAACTAAGTCAGATCTACCGTAAGATGCTCCCGTCGTGACTAAGAACACTAAGGCACTATAATTGAGCATTGGTTTATGAAGTGAAGAATTCCAAAACACTCAGTCTCGAACTTGATCAGGTGACTTCAGATTGAGTGTTAGCTAGGTGGCAATACCTAATAGAAGGGTGTCCTAAACTATCTGGAAATCACAATACAGGAACCATAATAGGTATGTGCCTTTTTTTTGTTAAAATAATCATTAAAAATATTTTTTTAATCAAACTAAGACATTTATATGGCATATTTCATGGCTAGACGGTATTTTATTTATTGATTTTTTATTTTTTTTAATAGATTATTTACTTGATTAGAATGATCAATAATTAAACTATGGTTGTGGTTTTATGTTCACAGATTCACAACAAAATGGAGGAGAAGACTGGCGTGAAGATACACCTCACAGTTATAGAGTTCCAAAATTAATAGCTACTGACATAGTTCATTCTCCTTTCCCTGGCTCACCAAGTATTGAAATAGTTCCTTCTCCTTTCCCTAGCTCACCAAATACTGACATAGTTCATTCTCCTTTCCCTGGCTCACCAAGTAATGAAATAGTTCCTTCTCCTTTCCCTGGCTCACCAAGTACTGAAATAGTTCCTTCTTCTTTCCCTAGCTCACCGACTACTGACATAGTTCCTTCTCCTTTCACTGGCTCACCAAGTACTGAAATAGCTTCTTCTCCTTTCCCTGGCTCACCAGGTACTGAAATAGCTCCCTCTCCTTTCCCTGGCTCACCAAGTACTGAAATAGTTCCTTCTTCTTTCCCTGGCTCACCAACTACTGATATAGTTCATTCTCCTTCACCAGCCTCACCAAGTGCTGAAATAGTTCTTGCTCAAATCGACTCAACGAATACTCACACTATGTGCCTCATTAAAGGCTCGCCTCCAAACAGCAAAAACTCACCTTATACTGCAGTAAAACGATTCCGACCAGCAGTGAGTAGAAGTCTGCCGTCAAGAGGGACAGCTGCATCGCTGTGGCCCCACTGTCCCTCAACACCAGGGGGGCAACCGAGTGGAAGAGGAATTGCACCAAGGAGAACAGTCCTAGGAGCATCAGAGGCTCTGTCACACCAACGGGCAGACTGGGTAACTCCAGTAGCCATCTGTGTGATAGGGATCATACTAGTAGGACATGTCTTGATAGCACTCTACAGTACATCCATTCGTCTACTGGCTGGTCTCATGGGGTAGCTGTCATAGGGGTCATACTTGTAGGACATGTCTTGATAGCACTCTACAGTACATTGGTTCGTCTACTGGCTGGTCTCATGGGGTAGCTGTCATAGGGGTCATACTTGTAGGACATGTCTTGATAGCACTCTACAGTACATTGGTTCGTCTACTGGCTGGTCTCATGGGGTAGCTGTCATAGGGGTCATACTTGTAGGACATGTCTTGATAGCACTCTACAGTACATTGGTTCGTCTACTGGCTGGTCTCATGGGGTAGCTGTCATAGGGGTCATACTTGTAGGACATGTCTTGATAGCACTCTACAGTACATTGGTTCGTCTACTGGCTGGTCTCATGGGGTAGCTGTCATAGGGGTCATACTTGTAGGACATGTCTTGATAGCACTCTACAGTACATTGGTTCGTCTACTGGCTGGTCTCATGGGGTAGCTGTCATAGGGGTCATACTTGTAGGACATGTCTTGATAGCACTCTACAGTACATTGGTTCGTCTACTGGCTGGTCTCATGGGGTAGCTGTCATAGGGGTCATACTTGTAGGACATGTCTTGATAGCACTCTACAGTACATTGGTTCGTCTACTGGTTGGTCTCATGGGGTAGCTGTCATAGGGGTCATACTTGTAGGACATGTCTTCATAGCACTCTACAGTACATCCATTCGTCTACTGGCTGGTCTCATGGGGTAGCTGTCATAGGGGTCATACTTGTAGGACATGTCTTGATAGCACTCTACAGTACATTGGTTCGTCTACTGGCTGGTCTCATGGGGTAGCTGTCATAGGGGTCATACTTGTAGGACATGTCTTGATAGCACTCTACAGTACATTGGTTCGTCTACTGGCTGGTCTCATGGGGTAGCTGTCATAGGGGTCATACTTGTAGGACATGTCTTGATAGCACTCTACAGTACATTGGTTCGTCTACTGGCTGGTCTCATGGGGTAGCTGTCATAGGGGTCATACTTGTAGGACATGTCTTGATAGCACTCTACAGTACATTGGTTCGTCTACTGGCTGGTCTCATGGAGTAGCTGTCATAGGAGTCATACTTGTAGGACATGTCTTGATAGCACTCTACAGTACATTGGTTCGTCTACTGGTTGGTCTCATGGGGTAGCTGTCATAGGGGTCATACTTGTAGGACATGTCTTCATAGCACTCTACAGTACATCCATTCGTCTACTGGCTGGTCTCATGGGGTAGCTGTCATAGGGGTCATACTTGTAGGACATGTCTTCATAGCACTCTACAGTACATTGGTTCGTCTACTGTCTGGTCTCATGGGGTAGCTGTCATAGGGGTCATACTTGTAAGGTATGTCTTGATAGCACTCTACAGTACATTCCTCTGGTCTTATGAAGTAGCAACCTATAGTTGACTGTTCATAAGAAGGGCAGGAAAAGTTACTAGATCTACTTTCAGGTATCCATATGTAAAGTCATGTGATATTCACCTGTCACTTTTTATAGATATGGTCAATACTTGTAAAGTAACAGTATTAGTATAGTAAAATGTTATCACTACTGGCCATAAAAAAATATGTTTTTATATTTTATTTCTATAAAAATGGAACTGTTTAGCAAATGCTACATTTTGACCTAACCAGCATTTGAACCAGAAGGCAGTGAATGCAAAAATCTTCTTCTTGCTCTCCACCTTAATCACTCTCTTTTGTTAACTATATACTGCTGGTGAACAAATCAAAATAATCTTAAAAATTTATTTAATTGTTTACATTCACTTAATCGACTGTTTTAAATGCCTGGACATGATAACATTTCTACTTTATTACTGATGTTATTAGTTAACTAGACAGTCTGAGAAAAATGAATTGCAAGGATGTGCCGAGAAATTTATTTATGAGTTGGTTAGAGTTACGGGTGGACGGGGGTGTATTCTACCTGCAGTGGCTCATGGGTAAATACTCCAAAAAGTGATGACAAATTATTATTTTTTCAACATTAAATCATTCTTAAAGCAAAGTTTAAAAAATATATATATATATATATATAGTTGTGTTGATAAATACTATGAATTTTATAAGCTATTACTATCCTAAGCATCGAGGGGGAATACTATAATTCATCATTAATAATACTTTCGGGGAGGGGTGACAGGTGAGAAGGGGTTTGAACTGCCCAGATACACCCTTTTTGCACAGATTTGCATTGAAACATCCTTACACCAATAAACAATGTCTTACTATTAAGAAACTCTTTGTGAAGATCCTAATAGTGTCATTTTTGAATGATGTGTTGTTGAAAATAAAATATATCTTATTAATTGTTAATCTCACTTCTTTAATATATTGCTATCTATGTGTCTCATCATTATTTGCCTTTAACACGTTGAGACCCAATGCAGTCCAAAGAAGTGAACTTTCCACACGGACCAATGTATGATTTAGAACCGCGACTTCATTTGCCTGGGGGACCCACATTAATTTGGGTATGGCTATTGAGTGGGACGGCGTTGGGCTCAGAAAACATACCTGCACCCTGGGTCAGGGCAACTTTTTTTTGTGTCACACTGGAGCTATCAATGGTCTGTAGACAGCACGAGAATGTCTGGTTGGGCCCCAGCGGGCTTAAGGACCGCATTCAAAAAACTCAATTTTTGACCAAAATACATTAAAAAAAATCTTTTTTTAATCTTTTTTTCCATGAATTTGGGCTTTGTTACAAGTTTATTTGGAGCAAAAAGTTCATTTGTTCAGAGGAGCTAATTTGATCATTCAAGCTGGGGTAAAACTTGTTACTTTCCTTCCTTTTTTATTCAAATTGGGAGAGACAGTCAGCACACTTACCTTAATGATACTGGAGTGATAATTGTTTAGATAGAACACTGAAAACATCTTGAAGGACAAGCTTTCACTGTCACAGAGAGCTTCTGTAGTCGAATCAAGAACATCAGTCTACTCTCTTGACCTGAAGAAGTTGTCTGCGACAGTGAAAGCTTGTCCTTCAAGATGTTTTGTGTGTTTCTTAGTCCAACCAAGAACATATCTACTCTTGACCTGAAGAAGTAGTCTGTGACAGTGAAAGCTTTTCCTTCAAGATGTTTTGTGTGTTTCTTAGTCCAACCAAGAACATGTCTACTCTTGACCTGAAGAAGTTGTCTGTGACAGTGAAAAGCTTGTCCTTCAAGCTGTTTTGTATGTATAATAGTGTTCTATCTAAACAACTTCTACTCCACTATCACTAAGGTTGATTGTACTGGCTATCTCTCCTAATTTTAACCATGATTTAACCTAGTGCTCTATTCAAAATTTCCTTTCTTTTCGTGATGTTTTGTGTTCCACTCTTTAGAAAAGTGTATTGTTTATTCTACACACCCTCTAATAGAACATAGAGAATTATCAAGTTTGTTTAATTAAACGGTCAACAATAGGAAAAGTGTCAAGTGTCAACCATCTATCACTATGTGTGTATGTTTGGTTCTGTTATTATTTCATTTACATGTGTTCTTAAATTTGTTATTATCAGTAACTATACAAAAAAAATATTAGAGATTAAGCTTAGGTATATCATCATCCACTGGTCAGTTCTATATGAAAGAGAAACCTCTCCAATATATCCTCTCTTCCCATCACCTCTCCTCCTCCACCATGACCCAGTCTTCTCCCCTCTCCTCAGCCACCTGTCCCTTGGTATTCCTCCTGCCCCTCCCCCCATTTTAATATCCGGTATCTTCTCCTCCTCCGTTCTCCTCACATGGCTGTACCACCTTAGTCATGTCTTCACTGTATCCTATCCTGCACTGACTCCTCCTCGGTTATTCCTCTCACCCTTTCATTTCTCATCCTATTGAGTCTTGTCACTCCCTTCTCGGAAATTTCATTTCACAGGCTTGAATTATGCTTCAATCCTGCCCCTTCATTCGCCACGTGTTTGCTGCATATGTCAATAAGCTTAAGTATATGAATTTCAAAAGATGTGCCATCTCGCCTAAAGGAGGGAGTGAATTTTAAAACAAGAGTCGAGTATTTATAATTCAAGTTGGATGAAACTGAGACAAGTAACTTGGTTCACCGAGAGCTCAGACTAAGCGGAGTAACATGGGGAACAGTAGCAGAGAACAGTAGCAGAGAACAGTAGTTTTGAGTTAAAGAATACATACCCAATCAAGCCATTCCCTTACGGGGTAGGCATGAAACTGTGAATATAGCTATAAAAAAAACACTTTGTACTTCATCTATCTTCACTAACTTTACCCACAATTCCCTATCCTTGCATAATTCCTTTGCTTCAACAACATCCATACATCAAGTCAAACGTGCACATTTATCCTTAAAATTTTAATGTTTCTTTTTTTCACATATTTATTTGCAGCATTTAGCCACGTCTTACATGGCCTACCCCTTCCTTTTGAGTTAAAGAACACCCAGTAAAGTCACCTGAAAATGAAAAACTAGTGACTTTACAAGATACAATGACTAAAATATGAACATACCCTGTAAATATAGAAAACACTTTCAATATGGGTGACAGTAAGTTAACATTACTGAAGTTACAGCTCACTTTTATTTATTTATATATATATATATATATATATAAAAGTTAGCTGTAACTTCAGTAATGTTAGCTTACTGATATATATATGAGAGAGAGAGAGAGACTTAAAGAAGCGGATGGATGTAACAATTTTTTTAAAATTATTATCAATAGACTCCTACTTTCATGTGACAACATGCAACAATATTCCATTTGTTTGTTGATTGGCTTGGATTTAGCGTAACCTCACGCTCCAAAGGCCTGGACTGTCTATACTCTAGTGAAGCGATTTTTAACTCGCAGCACACTGAATAAGGTGCTAAAATTGTCACACTATACCATCAGTTTTTTAAGTAAAGATATAGTCATTTAAATAATGAGTATTACTATTTTGTTTAAAAGTACAATAGCTAAAATTTTAATTAATGTATCATTTTTTTAAAAATAATGTTGATCATGGATTTAAAAACATTTATTTTTGTTATTAAAATTTTGTGTCACTTCTTTTTGATACTACCCCTAACTTTGGCGGCACACCTGGTGACCCTTTGTGGAACAACGGTTGGAAAACGCTGCTCTAGTGTATAAAAATACAAAGCTTATAGGGATGTTTAGTAGGTGTGATAAGACACTGATAACAATCTAGAACAGCCATGTCAAACTTGTTTAAGGGCCATATTGGGAATTTAAAACACTGGTGGTCCAACATAAAAAATGCAATAATTTTACCATTTTAACTAAAATAACTTCAGATTAGCACCTTTTAATGATTAAAAAGAAGATTTAAAGCGCTAAGATCCACCTTCTATTGTTTTCCCATAAATTTTTGAAGTTCTTATCAAAAACTATTTTAAAAAATGGACCTTCTGAGAAAAGTTTTAGATTTGATTCAATTAAATGTCACAAAATATAACATTGCCAAATGGTATCTTTCTATAAAATTTTGATAGTAAGGAAAAATCAAACTACATTACATGTTGGCTCATCATAAGGGCTCGGGCCCCACGCAAAATTAACATGCCTGGTCTAGACTAACAACTCACAGTTGCAGTCCGCAAAAAAGGCTGCCGAACAGCCCTAGCATGCCGAGGTACTCAACCCAGTCTAGCGTCTTGACAACAAACTCCTCTGTCACCATGAGTGCGGCGAACATGGCCGAGCCTCCGAGACACAACATGTCCCCCAGAAGACGATTCTTACCTGGCATCATCAATATCCACAGAGATTAGAGATGAGACAACATAACTTATAGACTTCTTTTTACAGAATAAAATGAGATTAGCTCTGTCCAGGTAAGGGGGTACCCTTAAATTATGTGGGGGGGCTTTGGGGGTCAGTATTTTCTTACCTTTTATTATGTGGTGGAAAAGGGGTGGTGGCACATAATCCGTCTTACATAAGGTTTTTTTTTATGAATGTTTAAGGCAAAACAAAATCTATAAAAGATGGGGAGAGGGTTTTGTTTGTCAGAAAATTCTGAAATGTTTTATTTTGATTCATTGATTAAACCTGCTCTAATCTCTAATTTTCACAGTTTTATAGGAATAATTGAAATATAAGCTTCATATTTTGCCCTGATTACCAATCCTTATGTCTAGGAATATTTAAATAATCTAATTTAAGAAATCATACAAAATTATGTAAAATAGTAATGGGAGGGGGATTTTTACAATCCCTTATGGGGGAATGAAGGACGGGTGTGGGGTCAAAAATCATGAAAAATAGCCTTATGTGATTTAAGAATGGCCCCCTAAGCTCAGTTTCAAATCCCAACAAGGCACAATGAGAGTAATTTTTTTATCTACAAAATTGTTTCCTATCATCTTTCCAGACGAGAGAGGACAGATGTGCACTAAGGATGGTCCCTTAGGAACCAAAAATGTGTTCGCTAGTTGAATTGTCTAAGAGCCCTTTCACACATAGTGGGTTTAATCCGCCACAGTCACAGGGAGCGGTACCGCTCGAAGTAAAGTCTGCTTGTTTAAATGCATCCTTTCAAACGAGGCGGGTACACCCGCTTGTTCACGCGGGCCTAAATAACCACCCGCCTGTGTTCATAGTTTGGCGCGAGACTGCTCCTAGCGACGGGACAAACATCAACCACAGACCATTAGCTCTTATGGAGGCTTTCACACGCAGCAGACGCGGGCTGTTTCTTTCCAAGCTCAGATTCATTTTGTACTTGTATCATTTCTATTATTTTATTATATTTGAAGGTTTTGGATGAAACCCGGAATAGATGTAGAGCATCTACTCGCATTAGTTTCCGATGGGCCTGTTCTATGGGACAAGACTCAAACGGAATAAAAATTGCGAATAGCAACCGAGGCGTGAAGAGGTGTGTTCCTTGAACTACATTAGGACTTTGAGAATATTACACACATGAAAAAAGTTAAAAAGAAACTATGCACCGTCCCTTCTCAATTCATAACACACGTGTGAGAATGCTCCAAACTGCTATTTTCTTCAAGAGCAGATGCACTCATTCTCTCCATTTGCACTCACTAGGAAACCTGAACTGGCTAGAGAATGCGCGGGCGAAACTTGAAAATGACACTCGGCTCTAACAACGGTGGCGGATAAAACCAGATACGTGTGAAAGGGATCTTAGGTGTCACTCTCACAATAGACTAGACCAGTGGTTCTCAAACTTTTTTTTTTAGATTGTACCCCTTGGCCATATCTAAAAGTTTAATGTACCCCCCCAAGATAAAATAAAAATTCCGAATGACAGGCTTTAAAAAATATTATCACTTGGTAAATTAATGTTCTGTTTTATTTAATCTATTGGGAAAAAAATCTGTAATCAAAATATTTCAAATATGACAAAGCTAGTTAGAGAGAATACTACTGTTATAGCCTTAACATTGTCTCTTATTGAGAATCATTATGATCAGTTTTTAAAAAAAAACATAATTTTAATGTAAAGAGTTTTATACATTTTCTTCACAAATGTGTTCAAAAATATAGAAAAAAAAGTAAACGTAAACAAAATATTTTCAAATCAAAATTTTTATTAGTGATTCTGGAGCTGATATATTATGAATCCCAAAGTTTTTCAGTAAGAGGGGTGTGGCTGCATGGCTTGGCACTTTAATGTCTGGTTGTCTAGTTTAAACTTTCAAGCTGTGGTCCGGCTCCAAATTTAGCCTATTGCGGTACTTATTTTTTAGGTACACCATGGACGAAAAACCACTTTCAAAGCGATATGTTGTTGAGAAAGGCATAATAAACTGCTAATAAAGAAGGTGTCAAGTAGAGGGTTGAAAATTCTCAGAAATCAGTCTCCAGTCAAGAGAAAATATGGGAAAAAGAGAGGTGGAAATAACCAGATAGTTCAGTAATTGCCAATAATTAGGGTTTTCCATAAGTCCCTTGTTATTTTGCCAACTTTCCCTTGAGAGCTGCTCGAGTACCCCCTGAAAGGTGTACCCCAATTTGAGAACCGCTGGACTAGACAGCTGATGATAGAGAGAATGAGGTCCAAATCCTTGTTGGGTATACTGTGGGTGGTTTTCCAATCTCCCTCCACATAAATGTGGGTAGACTTTCTCTAAATTAAATGTTTCTCATTCCTTACACATTAACATATTTAGTGCATGTGCGTGTAGCCCAAACAGGCTGTGAGTGGCAGTGCTAAGACAAAACAAAATATATAGTACGGTGCACCACAAACACTTTCTCCTGCTTTTATTTTAAAATAGACATTTGGTAAAAACTTGTAGATTTGCAAAACAAAATAATAGGGCTATCCATTGTTGTAGAAACACCACATCAAAGATCATAAATGAAATAGTATACTATGTTACTTAATCTATGGAATTAGGAGCTAGGAACACTGTTACAGAAAAATTGAGAAGAGAGAAATATCTTTGTCCACCAAAGAACATATGAACCAAATTCCTTTTCAAAATCTGAATTAAAAAGTATATATATTTGCTTATAGCTAAGTATTTTTTTATTTTATAAAAATATATCCTAAATTAAAAAGATTTTTATCTTTAATGGTACTACAATCTTACAATCTCAAATAGTTGACGAAAAATGATGAAAATTGGAAAATTTCCCTTAGGTAAAGTACCCTCAGAGTCATTTTCATGAAAAAATTAGAATTGCCATCTTGTTTATAAACATAAACAGTGTCTAAATTATTAAGATATTGAATTTATGTACTAATGATGCCCCCACGATTGGGCACCAATTATTATGATATTGGGCTTATTGCCCCGCGATTGAGAGCCAATTATATGATACCGGTCTGCGATGGGCACCTATTATAGTGACACGGAATTTTGTTGTGATATTGCCCTGTGATTGAGCATTATTTATAATGATATCTGGGTTTTATGAAGATGCCATGTATGCCTTATTACATACTTGTTACACAGTTATGTTACCTGATTATATGTGATATGTTATACTTACAAAATGAGCAATACTTTCAGTGTTGCACACAATTTATTTGAATGATTACACCTTCGGTACTGAAGATATGATATAAAATGATACAGTTCTTGTTAATTTACAGATTGTTTTTCTGTGATATTACATGTTCCGTGTTCTGAGTACTGTAAGCTGTGTAGATTTGTGTTACTATTGTGGATTCATACGTACAAGCGGCTTATATATGACCTACCCCTTGCCTCTTGGACCCCTGGTCATTAGTGTCAAAACTAACCAATGAAAAAGTTCCTGGCAACCTGATGTTGTGAAGGCTAGCTTCCTATTGGGAAGAGGGAGCCAGACTGTCACATGATTTTTCTAATACAACAGAGTTAATCTTTTAAAGAAAAAAAAAGTTTTAGAGTGCAATATATTGAAATAATTTCTGAAAACGCGTAATTCTCCATGGATTAAGTATTAAAAGGAAACTTTACATACAGTCCTTTAAAGATAAATATACTTCATCGATGACTTTTTTAATATATGAGGGGTGTCCAAAACAGTATCATTACAAGATCTAAAATTACATTAAAATCGTTAGAGCAAATTTTGAGAAAATCAATTTTTTTTCTATTTTTTTCCTTCGATAAACTAGGTATCCTTAAATTTATGATTAGATATCTAATTCAAAAAACCCTTTGGGTGGAACTCTTATGAAAAGCCCAGATATCAAGTTTCAGCAGGTACAGAGAGACAGCATTGCGAAAACTACTTTTTTGGCTTCAGGTGATAATCAATAATTAACATTTTTCAAAATCTCGAATTTGATATTTTTTTAAATCACGATACTTTCTCTATGAGGTGTCGAGAGAAAGTAAAAATAGCTTAAGAATGAAGAAAAATGAAACCGTTTGAATCCAAAATTTTATTTTAATATTTTAAGTGGGCAACTTAACATAATTGTGTAGTTTGATTAGTTGTATTGTTGTTTTAATGTTTCTTATTCAAAAAGTGGCTCTACTCCAATGACTTAATAACAAAATAGAACTATAATAAATGGTAAATATCTTTGAAACCAGGACAATCTAATAAAAAAAAAGACAGTAAATCAAAAGAAACACATAAACAACTTAAAAACAGAAAAGGCATCAGCAGGAAAAACATTAATAATGTCCCCAAATTGAATTATAGATCGGTAGACCTATATCCTAAATTAAATACCAAGCTGAAAACATATACAAGATTAATGACCAGCGGCCATTTGGTTGGCATTACCTCCGGATATGGGTTTCCCGTCCTCAATATCCGCCCAAACCAAGCAGCCTATGCCCATAAGACAGAGGCTTATTCCGACAATGTGGACAATCTTGTAGCGAACTTTGAGCAGTATACAGCTCAGGGCTAGCACAGTGGGAATGGAAACACAGTCCAGCAACTAAAATTAGTGCAAAAACATTCCATCTTCATGTGATTCACTAATGATGTACAGTTAAATATTGTACAAGCGGCAGCTTTATGTGGCTTTGTGGTTCAATGATAGCTCATTGTTGGCCGATGTATTCTTAGGCCCATCATAGATTATGCCTTAAAATATTATTGGGAATGAGTCTGAGCACATGGAATAAACCTTGATAACTCAAGGTCCTGGGTTCGATTCTAGTATCCATGTGTCATTCTTCAACTAATTGTAAGTGACGGCTGTTTCCATAACCTAAGATCATTTCATCTTGAGAGAAAACGTCTAAAGTAATACAGCATATCAATGCAACCAAAAATACCTGTATACTTGTGAGCGTAGTGAACTGGTAAGCCATGCCAAGCAAGTAATTGGCCTCCACATCAACCAGGGCCACCAACAAGTAGCGCCAACCTCTCAACCTCAACACGGATATCAATCCACGCTCTCCATTACGGCATGCCAGCCAAGTGGTGTAGATTATGCACAACAAAGCATAGTGTAGGAAATTTTGTCCTGAGCATTAGAAACAAATGGAACCTTGTAACAAAGAGGTTTGGCAACCACTAAACTTAAGCATGGCAGTCGGTACGGAGTGAGTTTCATCCACATGACATGCAGTTCATTTGTTGCCTAATTGGAAGCTAGGAAAACACAGGGGACAGCTTACCAGTCGGTAACACAACCAGGTATTTGTTGTTCAAATAGTGTGAACACGTCGCCATGATGCACAAGAGGACAGACATAACCTGGCCCAATATTATTGCTCGCCACACTGGCCTGTCGACACAAAAAAAAACATTATTTCAAACCTCAACGTTTGATTTTAATAGGCTATTACCCAATTCAATGATCAAATACTCTAAAGTCTAAAGCATCCCTCTTGCAATAAATTGGACTACTGATAATGAGGCGATTGAGGTTTTCCCTATATGGTTTTACAGTCTCCTTACATTCAAATGCAGGTGCACTTCCTCTTCATTCAACCTTCCTCATCCCTAACGCATTAATATAAATCGTACATATGTATATAACCAAATAGGGTAAAGGTCTAATATGCAGTGAGAATAAAAAAAGTAAAGATTTTTAGGACCCATGACCTGACCAGGATTTGAATCAATATGGTTTTCAGTACGGGGCGAAAAAATCAGTAGTGTCCGCAGCACAAGGATACAGACTTGATAACATTTCTAAATTATTTTTTTATTTGTTCAGTAAGTATTTAATGTGCACTTTCTAAATCAAATGATTATATCAGCACATGACTTATAAACAAGCTTAAATCTAGAGCAAATACAACATCAAGTCCCCGGTAATTAATTCATCAATGTGAAAGGAAAAACCCTAATTTCACCAGTAATACATTTTTTGACCATGCCGGGAATAGAATCTGGGACCCTTGGCTCAGCAGGCATACACCCACCCTACTGACTGAGCTAAGGTGTCAGACCTAAATTCTACTAGAAGACTTATTAATTGCTAAATAAATCCTTGACAAAATGTAAAAATTGGAAATATTTGTTCCCCAGAAATCTACAAAATGTATTATGGTAAAATAAATATAGTAAAAAAAATCATACAAAACCTTGGAGAAGTTAAAAATGACCTAAATATCGGACTATCCATAGCATGATTATTTTTAAAAGGTTCATAGCAGCCAGAGTAATGTGGTAAATCTGATGGTTCACATCGGCATGGTGGTGACTGATAACCAGCATCAATAGACAAATTAGAAGTGTCTATCTCTGTGCTCGACTGTTCTGAAGTGGCAAGCCTCATGCCACATGTCAAGTCCGTTGATGCAGACAGTTCCACTAAAGAAAGCTGGCGATATCGCGTAACTGGTTTACTTTTATTAATGTGACTACATTCTACTAATGATCTGCGACGGTCACTATGAAGTCTTTGTGCTTTCCCTATTCTAGGAACTAGGCAACTATAACATCGAGAATCTTCACCAGGAACAGAGAATCGTCTAGATTGAGATGTATATGCTATATCCATGATTAAAACACAATAAAATAATAAAAATCGTATGATAAAACTGTTAACGAATTGCAGTTACAGATAGCATTTCACGAATTCGGAACAATACAATCAACACTAGACAATTTTTATAGAACGTTTCTTCACTGTTATAAGAAGATTACATAAGGGTATGAAATCCAATCATAAGAGGTCTGGTATTTATGCAATACAGCAGATATAATTTAGAACTTAAGCCGATTAAGGGAATTATTATTTAGTGTACTGTATCTGTCAACTAGCTGAGAAAGTGAAGGTATTGACTTTAAAGCGTTAATAAAAAGTTACTTACCATCTCCCAAGCTCGACAATGTATCTGTCTATTCTTTCACATAAACCAATAGGGTTTTCTAAATTAACAACACTAATACTTTGAGCAATGAAATGACCGTTTCTTTGATCTGACATGACAGATGTTTACAAACTAAAGATATACACAGACAAATCAAGCAACGTTTGATTGGTTATCGTAAATAGCAACCACCAATAAATAAATATTAATATTATTTAGCTCTTACATTTAACCAACACTTCTGACTTTGTAATAATTTTTCCCAGCTATGATTTTACGCAAACAATTTAAACTATCACAAAGCTACTAAAATACTTTTAAATAATATAGTATTATTTGTAAAAACAATAATATAGAAAGATACGTAGTATTTTAGTTTAATATATAAATATATATTTTAAATATATCACAAGGTTATTGTAGGTAGAGAATTTTCTTCGCAGTTAATATAAATGTGTCATTCTCAGCTGATGAATCAGGGTTGTTAGAAAATACGTCGCGGGTTAAATAAGAGGATACAATGCTTTGTGGTGTCCTTGCAGAAATATTTGTTTTTATACAATGACCAATATTGGTATCAATAGTTCATAATATTTTCAAGTTTCGTTTTTGAAAATGGTTGAGCCAATTTTCGATTATCAATTCCGCTTGATTCTTATTGGTGATAGCACTGTTGGGAAGAGCTCTCTACTTAAATATTTTACTGATGGGAAGTTTGCAGAGGTTTGTTTATTTTTGTAAAACTTATGAATAATATTACTTGTGAAATACGATTTTTCACAAGCTTTGAAATTGTTATTCCATTGACTTAATCCTTTGTGATGCGAGTTAAAACTTTGGACCGGGCAAACTTTAAATTAAAGGATGAACTTTAACCTCTTCTTTCTAGCTTTCAGATCCAACAGTAGGAGTAGATTTTTTCGCTCGCCTAATAGAAGTGAAAGATGGCTGTCGAATTAAACTTCAACTATGGGATACAGCCGGACAAGAAAGATTTCGGTAGGAATGGGCCCAAAAGTATATTCATAGCACTAAACAAGTTTTGTTTTATTTTGTATTTGTTCATAAAAGTTAATCTTGTTTAACACTCATGATGTGTAATTACTACTGTTAATATCTGGTTTAACTCTTAAAACCTGTTGTCAATCATTTTTTTAAAGTAGGGCTTAACTTACCCTACCTATTAGATGAATGAATTTATATTTCTTAGTTAAGCTCACAACACTTACTCTTTTTTTTACATCCGCAACAGAGACTCCACTTATAATTAACACAGAATCACTCTTAACTCACCTACTTTCCTATAATGTGAAGACTACATTTCAATCTCACTAATTCATACCAAAGTTTCTTAACCAGTGGGCCGCAGCAAACCGGTGTGCCGTTAAGTGTCAGCAGGTGTGCTTCGGGAGTTTGTGAGAAGCTTAGAAAGGAGCGATAAAATATTTTAGGAATAAAAATAAATCTTTAAAAATTAATATTCAACATTATTTTTCACCTCTGACAAGACATCTTGTGAATGTGAGGAATGCCAGGCCTCCACCGTGGTTTGGATTCCACGTTAAACTGTAGGTAGACGCGGTGCTAATAATAATAATAATAATAATAAACATTATTTTTAACAATAACACAATAGCGTATTAATATAATTCTAACTGCTGAACTTTTGAACACAATCATGATACCTACTCTTTATTTATGACAATTAAAAAACTGATGGTGTGCCTTGACAGTGTTAGAGCCTTGTTCAGTATGCCATGGGTCGAAAAAGGATGAAAATTGCTGGTCTTAAAAGTGGTTGCTTGTTATACGAAGCACACCATCTTAATCATAACAACACTCACTTCAGTTGTTGAATGGTCTAAGGTGTCACTCTTGCGATAGACTAGACTGCCAACTACAGGAAGATCAAGGTTTAAATCCCAATCTGCTATATTGAGGGTGATTTTTCCATTCCCTATCTTCAAATACAAGAACATTTCCTCAGAATTCAACCTTCCTCATCCCTAACACATTGGTGCAATTTTTGCATATATTGTGTATAGTCTGAACTGGTAACAAGATACGGTTTTAAAAAAAAATGTCAAAACCATGATTGAAGCTACTTTGTTTTAAAACTGTAACAGCTAAAATACTGGAGAAAACGTTTCACCTAACCACTTTATTTGTGTCTACGATTCAGTGTTTAGACCAAGGAAAAACTAAAATATCTTAGCGTTAAACTCCTTTCCTTTCTTAATTATTATCCAAAGCTCATTCCCTCATCTTTTTTTTTCTCTCTTTGTTCCATATCAACCTTGAATGTAATTTCAATTTTTACTAAAAGTTTACACCTAGCTCAGCACTTTACTTCTGGTAAGATTGCTTCTTTATCTTGTATTTGTTTTATTTTAGATCCATTACCAAGTCTTACTACCGAAACTCGGTGGGAGCTCTCCTAGTATATGACATTTGTAACCGAGCTAGTTTTGAACACATACCACTTTGGATGATGGAGGCAAAGCGTCATATCGAGCCCCACAGACCAGTATTTGCCCTGGTCGGATGCAAGTTGGACCTAGCCAATTCAAGCAATACAAGGGAGGTATCCCTTGAGGAAGCTCGGGCGTTTGCCGAACAAAATGGCCTCCATCACGTAGAGACATCCGCCAAATCTGGTGTGAATGTGGAAGACGCGTTCCGCCTTGTGACGCAAGAGGTTTATGGGAGGATACAAACGGGCGAGTACAAAGTGGAGGATGGCTGGGATGGCATCAAGACAGGGTTCCAACGCCCAGGCGGGCTTGACTTCAACCTCATTGAAGCCGAACCTGCCAAATCTACCTGTTGTTGAAGCCATTGCTTTTTTTTTTTGTTGACATAGTTTTTAACTGTAAATATATAAATACAACGATATTTCACTAAGGGTAGCAGGCCGTCTTCCCTTGACTAGAGAACAAATTTTATTTTTTATCTACCAGTCATGGAATTTTGTACCCAAATCAGATCAGAATGCACTTTACTTGCATAACATAATAGTGTTTTTTTTAACCACCTGCCTTTTCAATCTCTGTGTGATCTTTCCAAAGTCCTTTATTGAAAACTTCATCAATTTAAATCTTTTAACTACTACTCTCCTAAAACTGAAAAAAAAAGTAAATTACATTTAAATAATAAATCAAGCAATATTGATAAATTGATGTTTAGCTCTGTCCCATTTGTAGAAAACTGCTTGAATTTGGTTTTGTTAGTTTAGTAATAAAAAAAACTATCTAAAGCCAATTTGAACTTAGGTCACTAAGAAATTTATCTTGTGATACAAAACATGGTGACTAGGTAAGTTTGAAATAAATTAGTTTAAAGATAAATTAAAATGTCACACTCTACTTGCTCATTTAACAAGAGGTAAGTTAGGATGTTTTTAGTTCATCGATAGCAATCATTTAAATTAGCTGAATAAAGCTAGTAATTTATAGATGTTATATTATTTATAGACCCTACAGTAGCCCCATGGCTTCTTTGGTGCTGACTGACAGCTCACGGCTTTGAAAAGTTACCAGACTAAATTATGTATTCCTCCGCCGAACCATATGATCTGCAAAAACATGTGTTTAGCAGCTGTCAGTCAGCACCAAAGAAGCCATGGGGCTACTGTAGATTATATTATAAATTTCAACAGATAGGCCTACCATTGCTTTAAAATAAATTGAATAGTGAAAGTAATTAGGCCTATGGTACCTACTAGATTTTTCAATTATTTCTTTTAAGTAAGATCCATTATAATTTAAATCACTTTATTTTTGCATTGTTAATTAGTTTGGTGGTTATCCCAGATTCCCCTTGTAAAATTTCTTAAAGGCACAGCTGTGTTATGTCATGTGAATAAAGTGTTTAGTCTGAAGGTGCCCGTTGTTCCAATAAGACACCTTTGAACAGAATGAATTGTCGGACCCTATCACCTCTTATCGCTAGAATATGTAGGGCTAGGTACAAGTTCATTTCTTATTACATGGTTGGTGCTGTGGTTTTCACTCAATTCTGACCCGCAAGACTAAGGTTCATTCCCAATCTGGTGCACTTGAGGGGGTTATATTTTCCATTACTTGGTTTTCGTGTGAATTATCCTGGTGGCTACATACAAGGAAAAGTCAGGGAATTTAATCAAAAATAAGGAAAGGTCGGAGCATTGAAATACTTGATTAATTCTAAACCTAACAGATTTATTCTAAACCTAACACATTTAAGCTAAAGTGAGAGATCTTATTTCTTGGTGTTAACAACACATTGTATAGACAAAGCATTCTGTTAACATGATATGGTTGTTGTGTCTGTTCTATAACACATTTTCACAGTAGCACAAATAACATAAAACACTGAATTCTGAAAAAAGAACTTATAATAATCCTGATGTTGAGAAGTGTTAGGATTGTTTCCGAAAATATGTGATCAATGAAGTGAACAAAAAATTTGCCATTCACTGAGGGAAAACGGTAAAAAGTCAAGTCAGGAATGTTTTTAAATGTTGTTTGTAAAAACTGGAAAAGTAAAGGAATTTTTTAGTAAAAGTTTTGTAGCCACCCTGATGATGTTTGCCTATAATTCACCCCCTTCATCCTCTGTCCTTAGATAATGTATAACTATGTTGCAAATACCTCGAATGAACAGAAAAACTTATAGCACTTAAAACTATAGTTAAGCTGACCCACATAACACACACACATTGTATGGAATAATTTGAAAGTAGTGGTCCATTTGTTAGCTATGAAGTTGTTTTTTTGTGTGTGTTATTGATTGGATGACTTGCATATGGATACTAGTCACAATAAGTCTTATCTTTAACGTGCAGTACCACATTCTCCATCACTTTGGTAAACTCCAACGCAGGTTTATCCTTCGTCGATAAATGAGTTTCCGTTAAAAATGACAAAACGGTAAAAACAATAAAGAATTTACATTAGTTTATATTTCATTTCTCTGGATATTATTTACAAAGCTACACATAGTTGTCCCCTTAAACTTGTAAATTTTTAATTTATAATTTAAATGAATAGGCCAACATTATTTTAATACATGGCATAGTGTAGATAATGTTATTTATTTTTAAAATAGCCATATATTATTTTTAATTGGGTTTCAAATCCCTAACTCGATAGTGTTTTTTTTTTACATTAACAACACATGTTGAAGGGTGAGGGTTTGTTGGGAGGGAGGGGCGAATCTAAACTTCATTTGATCATTTGCTGGATACAAGTTTCCTTTTAACTTGTAACAAATGTATAAATTGTATGATTAATTTGTTTGAATCATAAACAGTATATTTTGCCCTCAAAATCAAGCTTGTTTGGATCATAAGAAGTTTATTTTGCACTCTGTACATTTTTATCGAGGGCATTGAATTTATTCTTAAATAGAAAAATATATGTATATTTTCTTAAAATTGGGTCATTTTAAAGCCAAATAAATTCAGAATAATTTCCAATAAAACTCTTTATAGTATTTAAATTCCAAAATCCTGACTTCCTATATAAATAAAATTGAGATTCAATGAATTAATGATCACACTTCACACTGCTGCCATTGGACAAAAAAGTCTGTCTCTAAGAAAATCGATCATTACCACCCAATCCCCCGATTTAGGTTTCACTCTATAGGAACATTTCAAACTTTCTCCTGATTAGTTCCGATAGAACGAAACCTATGCCAAGGGATTGGTGGTAAGGATTGAGTTTCTTCAAGAGGTAGCCGTTGCCTCATTGTCCAGTGGTAGCAATGTAAAATGTGAACTGTGTTCTTCTTTTCACTGTAAAAGCCATATTGTGTTCATTCCCCTTTTATAAGTTTTCTAACCACCTTTCCGGTACCTTCTTCTAAATACAACAAAATACCTCAAAAAGCCAAAAGAGGTTTTATGTTAATGAGATGAATTAATGATCATGTATACATATTTTTGACTAATTAAATAGTTGCAATAAAAGCCATATTAAATGGATGTAAAATGACCATAAAATATTAAATTGATATTAAAATATATTTTCATTATTAGGCCTATTTTATTTATTTTGTAAAACTTGAAAGTTAAAAGTTGGGTTCATATAGAAGGTGCATAGACCACAATTTTAAAAATATCTATGATTGCACTCGCATTACATTTTCGATTTATTTCCTCGCTGAACATTTGAAAGGGGGGGGGGAATATATATTATTGAAGCCATTAATCATAATAAGAGTAAAATTAGAATCATTAACCCATTCAGCCATTTGATATTTTTTACTAAAATTAACGTTTATATGTAGAAGTTAAATAATATAAGTTCTAGTGATTTTACAGCTCAGCTATTCATTAATCAGGTTGTGATTTAGTATGATGAACAAAAAGTTCCTTTTAAACTGATAAAAATGTCCTAATATTTAAGATTTGCAAAGTTGGAAAAATAAATTAGATAATTCTACTTTCTAAGTCGGAAGGAAAGGCATCTAACTCACTGCCAGCTGTAAAGTTTGTCGAGCAATTACATATCTCAATACTTTTTTCTCATAACTGTACATGGTCTATGACATGACATACATTTGATAAACATGCCGAGGGGATTCCCACTTGGTATGTTTTAGATAACATTTTCTTGTTGGCCTATGATATCTTAGTGCAGTGTTTACCAAACCGTCCCCCCAGGTTTTATTGGTCAAAAAACCCTCTTCGGTGGCCGCGTGGTCTAAGGTGTCACACTTGAAATAGACTGGATTGCCAATACCTGGGAGATCAGAATTCGAATCTTGGTCAGGTTTACTTAGGTTTTTTTTTCTTGTTAGTTTTCCACTCGTTCTTCGTGTAAATATGGGTACACTTCCTCTAAAAAAAATTAGCACTGCTTCTTACTACTTTTTCAGGTTATACACGTGTATTAATTATGCTATTGAGCCAAGGATGAGGACAAATGAATGTAGAGGGAGTGTACTTAGATTTGTGTGGAGGGAGAGTGGAAAACTATTTTGGAAAAACCACCCTCAATACACCTGATCGGGATTAAAACCCTAATCTCCATATCATTGGCAGTCTAGTCTAACATGAGAGTGATGCATAAGACCATGTGGTCACCGAAGCAGGTTTATTCCTCTAAATTCAACCTTACTTATCCCTAACACACTACTGTAATTAGTACATATGTGTACTATCCAAACAGTTGGTAAGACGCAATTCTAAAATAAAAATATTAATCATAAAATAATTTTTGATAATATCTGATAGTCAAATTAAAATAGATTTTGACACAATGGCGTTGACTTTTATAAGCTTTCTTTTTGACTCTGCTTTATTTGGCTTTCCACTGAAGCTTTATTGAAAGAACCGAAAAATAACAGATGTTTGTTTAGACGTCCTTTTTGAAGAGCTGGAATGAGTACAATAGTTAGACCACAGCGCTAAAAGAGGTATGTGACTGGTGGATGGCTTAGAAACACTGTTTTAGTGTAACAAAATCTACAAGGATGACTGTTGAGTAACCTTTTATTCTTGTGCGTTATTTAATGAGGAGAAGCAAAAGATTTAATTTTAACAGCCGTGCACTCGTCAATCATAACGTTTGTAGTTGAGAATCTATGCGATAATGTGGCTGTGAACTGGCAGGTGCATATAAAAAAATAACAAGGACTAAACAATCTTTCCAACATTTTGAAATGTATTTTAAAAAAATCTCCCAAATTTTTTATCAAAGGGTTGCTTGCTATTCAATTTTTGCTAGATGAAAAACTATATTTTTTTCCAAACCCTTGACAAATCTGTGTCAGGCAAGATTTCATATGCTCGCCAAATGTTTGAAAATATTTCTAAGATACTTTATACTAAATGTTGTCTGTAAAGGACTTTTTGTTAGCTATAACATCACATTTGTTGATGAAACAATTTCTATGTACCATATTTTATCTTTTTAAATAATTGCTGCTATGTTCATGGGACATCTATTTTTTTAATATGTAATTAAAATACTATGCTCATACATATTTGTAATAAATTTAAACTTTTCATGCCATTTTTATGGCCAAACGAGCATACCTTAAGTATAAAGAGTATTAACTCAAATAGTGTTAAATATGCAATATCAAAATACCAAAAAATATCTAATTTTTCTATCTCAAGTACAAACTAAATAAATCACAAGATTTATTTTTCTTTCAAATCCTCTAGTTCTGTAAATAAAATTGGAAATGTTAGTTTCATTGTTAATTTGTTTTACCATACACATAAAAATATAGCTTAAGATATGTGAGTATATAAAATTTTATTAGATAATTCACTAAAGAGCAATAATTTCCTCAATGTGATCTGCTAAAATAACTATTGCAAAATTCTGTGAATTTATTTTTCTTTACCAAGTTACAGCCAAAGGGTCAATTTCATAGTCAAACTTAGTATGCCTCCCTACACCTACCTAAACTCTAATGGAATGGGCCAGTTTCGCACAGGGAACTCGCCCATTCCATTCTGATCGAGATAGAGGTGTCCTCGTGTATTTAGTATAGCACCACATTTAAGGTGTACTAAGGCTGACTATGAAACTGGCCCTAGTGTCAAATAATACATATGTATCTGAATCTTTCATAAGATTGAAATTGTTTTTTGTGGGTTATTTATATCTATAAAAATAATTGTGTTGCTCTTAAGTCACTAAACTATTTTAATTATTTCATACTCATTTTTATATTTCTAGATTTCTTAATTTTGGTGCTAAATGTTAATATTGTGAGGACTGAGTCGAAACATTGTGAAATACAGTCCTTAGACCTGCATACATTTTCTTTATAGACATAATATAAAACTAAATAATTAAAAACACTAATATAAGTTTAATTTACAAGGGGGCAATTTCAATAGTATAGTAAAAAAAATTACATATTCAACTAAAATTATTCAAATAAGCAGTGCAATAAAATTCTTTTTGAAATCGTGTTGGGTATAATGATATGTCTGGCACTGATAATTGTATGCGTAGGTTTAACAAAGTGTGTAAATACAACATTTAAAATCGTTGTAGTTGAAGCATTATTAATGTTGATGTTTATCAACCTAAGAATTATTGAACTATAGCTCTGTATAATCATCTAGGCTATCTAGTTAAAATACTGTGATCCTGTGTATAATGTTCTGCAGCCACTTAGGAGGTAAAGACCATATGAGCGCTCATGACTTCCCTAAATACGCTTTGTTTAAACATTCAAGAGACTTAGAAATGAAAGGTTCTTTTCTCTGCGAAGAAAAAAAAAAGCATTGAAATATAAAAACAGTGAACACATCTTATATGTCACTATGGATAGTTTTATTAATAGTTTTAACCAAGCAATGTATCATGGTTCATTTATTTCATTGCTCTTGCCAGCATGACCTGATTTATAAGGCAACCTCTTAACTTGTCAAGATCTGTACATACTTTTGTTTGACTGCAAGCCTTCGCACTAGGCCTACTACTTACCAATCTTTTTAGGATTCGTTCTTGTTTATATTTGGATATGCAAGTCTTCACACCACTACTGATATTAGAATTCATCCTTGTTTATCTTTGGATATGCAAGTCTTCACACCACTACTAATCTCTTTAGGATTCGTCCTTGTTTATCTTTGGATATGCAAGTCTTCACACCACTACTAATCTCTTTAGGATTCATCCTTGTTTATCTTTGGATTGGCAGGCCTTCACATTACTAAACATACATACAGGCTACAAATATTAGAAAAGGTTTTTATTCACTTTTCTAAAAAAAAGTATTGTGTGCTAAATGTATGACTATCATTTTTAATTTTTTTTTTAATAAAAGATAGGGAAAATCAGTCATCAATAGGGTTTGTCATTATTATGGTAAAGGATTGTTATTGACTAACATTGATATTTTGATGATTTACAGTTTGCAAAAGGTGTAAAGTTTGCTTAATTTCATTTAAGAAATGTAAGTACAAATAAAATTTTCTTTTAAATGTCAAAGCTGTTGTTAAGCTTGATTATGCCAAGATTGTTTGGAGATTTTTGTTAAAAATACAATCTTCAACTTTTTGTCTGATTCAGCCTATTTCTTGTATTCCCCTAGATATTTTAAAACGGACTGTCCGTTTGAGGAGAGCTTGGCTTAGCTTATTAAGATCTAAATATAGATTATATTGAAATTTTATATGACTGATTAAATGGTTGGAAAGGAGAAAATAGCATTAATCTTTGGGATAAAGATTTGAATGTTGAACATTGGAAATTGGTGCTGAAAAATATATCTATTTAGAATTTAGAAACTTAGGTTTAAAGATAAAAAAAATTACTATGAACAAAAATTAATATAAGTTGATTATATAATTTTTAAAGTTTATAACTTATAACTAATCAGATCTGGTTATATATATATATATATTATTTATCACAATGCAATTTTTTTTAAAATAAAGATTAGTCCATGTTTTCATAAGAAGAATTGCTTTAGAGTTATATTTAAGTGATCCACTTAATTTTGTAAATTAACCATTTGCCTAATGTAATATAAAGTATATTATTTAGAAACTTGATGTGTTAAATGACTAGATTACATCACTTGTCAAAGCTCAATTCTCTGCTTGCTTTTTAAAATAATTTCTTTCACTTTTATTTTCAATTACTTTTAACTGAAAGCTATGATTACTATTTCACCAATGTTAATCTCAATTGTAGAGTTTTTCAATATGTAAGTGTATTTTAGTTTAAAATATTTGAGTGCTATATTAATAAATGTTTTAGACTAATCAACTTGTTTGTATTTTTATTTATTTTGTTTAAATATTTTTCACTAAGAGGGTGCTACAAGTAATAAATTTGATATCAAAATATGTGTTTTCTAATAAACATCTTTATTGGAAATGTATATGAATATGATAACTATCAATCCCCACTCCCTCCCAAAAAAAATAATTTACAGATCTAGAGGCTCTCTTGGTCACTCTTTGTTTTTATAATTTAGAAAACAAAAGCCATGCACTCACTGTATGATAAAAACTATTGTTGCGTTAAGATATTTGAAGATTAAGAATTATATTTTTGTGGTTTGGAGCTTCTGCAAAGCCAACGTCTTTAAAAGTTGTTTTCAAGGGGGAAATAAATTTGTATACTAGCTATTTGGCCTCTTTTACTCCCAATGAAACTTGTTCCAGTCGCCTTGTGTTTTTTTTAGAAAGCTATTTCTTCAAGGCCAGCTAGTTCATGTAGTCTTATAGATGATATGAATTCCTATTATAATAGATGTGTGCTATATTTACAAAGTAGTAGAGCAGCTCATGCAAGGATACATTAATTCCTTGAGCAGCTAATGATGAAATAGTCACATTTCTACTAAAATTGGGTGACCTGGCGGTCTAGGGATAAGGTGTCAGACTTCTGTGCTGGCGGCCGGGGTTCAATCCTCGGTCCCGTCACAGATTTATCTGATTACCAAACCCTTCCTTCACCTCTGAAAAGACATCTTGTGAATGTGGGGAAAGCCAGGCCTCCACCATGGTTCGGATCACACGTTAAACTGTAGGTCCTCCATTTCATCTCACAATCACCCTACCACTACACATTAGCGTAAGTGCGTACAACCCGAACGAGTAGTAAGACGCGGTGCTAATAATAATCTACTAAAATTGGCAGATACATAGGCTACTTTTTTATTTATTTTTTATGTATCTTCTACAACTGTTATTAGTATTCAGCTGAACAAAATAATACTTGTATGTCTATATTGATGATGAGCTCGGTAGCCCTGGCGTAAAGTGCTCGCCTAAATATGGGCTCATAACCCGGCCAAAGTCGACGGATTTCTACTGAGAGATAAAAATCTGTAACAGAATTCCATGCAGAGAGGAAGTAAAGCAGTCAGACCCCATGTCGGTTGTGATATATATGTTTTTCAGGCAGCATTTGCGTCTCTCTCACTTTCTCAGACTATGTGCGGAAATAAACGGGAAACCCCAGCACTTTTATGAATTCCCTAGTACATATTATGCTTTCTCCCATACGTAGCAGGCGGGCGTCACTAACCGGTCGAAGGGTTGAGTGTTCCAGATGTTCCAAAAGAATGAGGTAAATCAGTAACAACATACAGGTTAAATACTCACTAGTATTAATATATTGATATTATAATTTTAACTAGAGCAAGGTAAATGATTCAATGGGAGTTTGCACACCCCTAGTCTTGCCATTAATGATCACAAAAAACTATATTTGTTTTAGTTGGAGTATTGAAATGCACTTCCTTAACACTATTTCTATCAACACATGACCTACAAACTAACTTATCCCCAAATAGAACATCTAATGAAATGCACCTTGGTATTCACCTATTGTAAAGCATGATGAATCAGTATGCAAGTAGTGAATATATTTTTTAACATACAAGAGGTTTATAAACTTAAAAGTTGGTCCACTATTAACCACTTGGAAACTTTGGGTTAGATGAAACAAAAATGATAAATTATAATATGCACATAACTTTTTGTTGAAATGATTTGAAATCAATTTATTTTCAAGAACTGTGTTAAATTTTGAACAGCCTTTCCATGTAAAATTATTGTAATACAATGTATAGTATTTTTAATTAAAATAAACTAGCCCACCAAAGATGCAGTAGCCCCATGACTTATTTGGTGCTGACCCACAGCTGAGAGCTTTGAAAAGTTACCAGACCAAATTATGTATCCCTACGCCGAACCATATGATCTGCGAACACATGTGTTTAGTAGCTGTCACTTCTGAATTTAGGTATATACCTAAATGTTGACTGTCAGAAGTCAGCTGTGAGCTGTCAGTCAGCACCAAAGAAGCCACGGGGCTACTTTAAGTAGGCTAACCCAGGGACATATCTAGGGCGGTGTGGTGAGTGGTGTAGCCACCAAGGGTGGCAAAATGGAGAGAAAAATAATGTGTGAACTCTTTTAGCGTGATATTTCAGTAAGGAACTATATGCAGCAACCATTTTTCAAATTCTGTAACATGCATTCAGTGCTCATCTTTAAACTAAAAACCTCATCAGGAAGGAGTGGGTGGATGTAAATAGCTGAGTAAACTGTACGTCGATGTTTTTCCTTCGCTATAATATTAGATATCATATTCTGAAAATTGAAAAATGACATCTGGACACGGGAATCGAACCCGGGACCTTTGTCTTAGTACGCCAATGCTCTTACCACTGAGCTATCCAGGATTCGTTTCGTGCCCATGGTCATTCTTCACTCATCGTTTAAGGCAGAGTCTAAGATGGACGTGCGGAAGTCGTCAGCTCTGCCTTAAGCTATGAGTGAAGAATGACCATGGGCACGGGACAAATCCTGGATAGCTCAGTGGTAAGAGCATTGGCGTACATTCAATTTTCAGAATATGATATATATGAGGGAATATCCCCACTAAAATGCATTAACAATAGTTTCGGCTATTTGTTTCATTATAATATTAGAGCTTATTTTACTTTCATAGCACAGGTGGGAGCTGTTTCATCATTTGCCCTAGAAACCATAATACCACCAGGCGTATACATTGTGTTGATGGATTTGGTCCTACAGTGTCATAAAATAAAGAAAGGAAGAGGTTTTCACCAATTTGTCCTGGGTTTTTATTCCAACTTGTGTCTGGTATTGGACCTGTCTCAATGGCATGGTTAGCTAACGAATTAGTTTTGTGTTGAGCTAGATTGGGGAGATCGAGGTTCAAATCTCGCTCAGGTGAAGTGAGGGTGGTTTTCCACTCTCCCTCCACGCAAATGCAGGCTCACTTCCTATATATTCAAACCTCCCAGTTCCTAACCCATTAGCGTAATTAGTAGTTAAGCGTATAACCCGAACGAGTAGTAAGACACCCTGCTAAGTATTATGTTCCTGGCATTTCCTTTGATTCCATTTATTCACTATTCAATTTACCTAGATACTTTCAATATTTTAAAATAGTAATTTCCACTAGAGTGCCAATGACGAGGAGATTGTGGTTCGATTTGGGCAGATGTATTGAGGGTTTCCCCCATTTTATTTCTTTATCGATGGTTTTCCACTTTTTGCTCCACGCAAATGTGAGTACACTTCCTTTAAATTATACCTTCCCCATCCTTAACCCATTTGCGTAATTAGTACAAAAGTGTACAACCTGAAAGGGTTGTAAGACGCGGTGTTAAAAAATGATTATTTTCAAATGTAGAAAAATAAATTTTGTAAGGTGATAAAAATGTCTAGTTGTAGCTTGGAGTGTCTCGAAAAGTACCAAACACATGTGATCTGTGAACTAGTATTTACTTGTCTGTATAGGCCTTCTACATAATAGTTTGTTGAATTATTTACTAGTGTTGTTTTTTATAACCAACCAAGACTAGCTTAAACTTATTTCCTACGTGTAAATGCTAAATTGAGATATTCTGTACTGCTATAATATTAAATCAAATGAGAGTATTCTATATTCTCTACCATTTTCATTTTGTTCCTTGACTAATAACCGCGCACGCGCGATCATATCAAGTCCACGTGTATTACATTGGGTCCACACTCCACAAACCTCTTTGGTCTGTTATTTAATCCATGCCTCATGTTACCTTGGCAACCACGGATCAATACATTATTGATCATAGATGCTATGTTTAGCTTATCTTGTTCCTTATATTTTTTTGACATTTCAACTTTACAAACAAAATAATATATGTTTTTCTGATAGGTTTTTAACATTTTACCTTGTATGGTAGTTATTAGATTATTTTCTCTATGACTAAACAAATGTGAAGATAAACCCTGAGGCATGTCACATACTGAACTCAACCTAAGTTCAGATAACGGTACTTTGGAATGCGAAGAGCAGAGAGAGACGAAAGATAACTTTCTACCGTGGAATGAAGTGAATAGTGCGTATGACGTTAGCAACAAAAATGCATCAACTAGTCAGCATTGTAAATGTCAAAACAGGTTAAATATTGTGTACACCTCGAAGAATTTCAAAGTACAGGTGCGCCCCGAGTGTTGTTAGTTTTACATGCCAACTAAGAGCAACTTGGAAGTTGGCTTGTTTTACTGTATGACCCCGCTTTATATTTAATTTAAGATGGATAAAATTGAAGAAAATGTTCGTAGATTGCTAGACGGCCTAGCCCATGGAGACTCTGAAGACTTTTGTGATTTCACCATCGAAGAACAAAATGAAGCTACAGGTAATGTGTACATTATAAAACAACATGATCGTCCATCTCTGTTGGAAACCGATGAAGTTATTCAAAATACGTTTACACCCCATGTTTTGTCTTTGGATTCATGGGGTGAGAGTTTTAACAGGCTTTGGCTACCCTGGAAACAATCCACACCACAGGTAAAAATCTTATAAACGTCCACAAACAAACAAAAAAGTTGGGTTATACACTCTTACGCTAATGTGTAATGGTAGGGTGATTGTGAGATGAAATGGAGGACCTACAGTTTAACGTGGGATCCGAACCACGGTGGAGGCCTGGCATTCCCCACATTCACAAGATGTATTGTCAGAGGTGTAGGAAGGGTTTGGTAATCAGATAAATCTGTGCTGAGACTGAGGATTGAACCCCGGCCGCGATAGGGCTGTGTTCTTAAATGCAATAATCATATAGGCATGAAGACCCTACAAATAAAACATGTTATTTCTCAAACACTGGAAGGGGGTTAACCTTCCCCCAAAGACTGACACCATACTGCTCTAGGCCATGGCGGAACCATACTTTTTATAAAACCCTGCCCTTCTAATGATGGCCTACTGCATGTAAAGTTGTTTTTTTTCAAGCACCATGTTTTATAACCTATTCAGGTTATATATACACTTATGCACTAATTATGATGAGTTAGAGACTAGGAAGGTTATAAGTAGAGGAAGTGACCTGCATTTGTGAGAAAAGAGAGTGGAAAACCATTTTGTAGAAAAATACTCGAGACACACAATTGGAATTTGAACCCTAATCTCCTTATCTACAATCTAGTCTCACGAGAGAGTGACACCTTAGACCATGCGGTCAGAAAAGCAAGTCACGTAAAGTTAGCCAATAGTTTTTTTGAAAACATATTTAAACTCTAACCAAAAACATCATCCCAAGCGCAAATTTCTCCATATCTAAAAATAAAATAAATACCTTTAGCCTCAACTAGAAGTGTCTTTAATTTGAAAGCATGTCATTGAGTCTATCTTTAATTGGTAAACACTTCTATATACATCACTCTGTCTTCTGATGAAGAATGCATAGACCCACAATACAATGTACCATTCCTGTATAACTTATTTTGAACATTTTTCTAACTGTACCCCAGTTGCCAAAGGAGTAACTCCGTCAGCATCTCCTGACTTTGTGCCAGTGGTGAAGTCGACCGTTACTTATATCGTGGTGGGAATTCTTTTCAACGAAGCGGATGAAGTGTTGATGATGCAAGAGGCTAAAAGCTCGTGCGCCGGAAAGTGGTACCTGCCAGCCGGCCGCATGGAACCGGGGGAAGATATTGAGGTATGAGAGCTATCGTGTCAATTACCATGTACAGTCCAGTTTTCATAGGAATGGCCATATATGACAGCTAGAAAAGTCACTAGAGCTACTTTTACGTATTAATACGTCAAGTCATGTGATGTGATCTGCAGCTGTCACTTTTAATCAATATTATCAATATCTATAAAATAACACAAACAAAATAGTAAATAGTTATCAATTTTGACCTTAAAAAAATATGTACAGTAGAGTCCCAACTATCCGACCTAAACGGGACTGACAAGTTGACGACTAACCGAAATGTTGGATAATATGCAAACAAGGGGTGGAGATGGAACTAAAAAAATCAAAATTAAATGTAAGTGACCCACTTCAGCGGCCAAGTCACTCTCATGTTAGACTGGCCTGCTGATGATGGGTAGATCAGGGCTAGAATCCTCTTTGGGCATACTGAGGATGGTTTTTCCTAAATGGTCCCCCACTCTACTTCCATGCAAATGTGGGTAGATTACCTTTCAAATTTTGCCTTCCTCATCCCGACCCCATTAGATTAATATCATACACGCATATAATCTGAGCAGGTAGTAAGATGCAATGATAAAAATAATGAGAGTGCATAGGAAGTATGAAATAAGGTTTATCAGTAATTACTCTAGTATGAATTATGCAATAAATTACAAAACTATTATTGCATTCTTGTAAACAGAACAGTTGATTTTAAATTAATTAAATGCAACGTTCATAATAAAGTATGTGAAATGCAAACATCACTTTAAAAAAAAATTAGTTATTTAAGTTTGTTTCCTAACTTTACTTCTCTTCCTTATGACGAGGTCATGCCAACCAATTATTAACATGACATCAATAGCATGTTATATGGATATGTCGGATAAAAAAATATGTCAGGTAATCGATGGTCATTTAATTGGAACTCTACTGTATTGTATTTTAAAAGGCCCTCCCTATAAAAATTTGATATTTGCTACCAGATTAGAATGATGGTCGGTTTTACTAAAAATTATACACAGTATTAGTGTCTGCTACGGCTCATGATAGCTTCGTTTCAATTGATGGTCAAACGCCTCTGAAAATCACCATGAGTAAAATTAGATTATTTTCTGCTGTTGGTATCATGTATGTTTGAAGAGGGTAAGATTTTAAAATACTCCCTTGGAAACGAATGTGTTTAAAACATTGTCACATGCCGCATAACTCCTGAAATGTACTAAAACAAGATTCAGGCTATTTTTGTTTATCGTCACATTAATTTTTGTTGAAAAGAGATAAATTTGTAGGATCCCTAAGGTTTCTTTTAATCTAGGCTATATCTGCTGTCAAGGAATGTAAAACTCAAACTAAGTTATATAAAACAATCATTTTACCGGTTGTTTTCTATGGGTATGAAACATGGTCTCTCACTTTGCGTGACAAAAACAGATTTAGGGTGTTCAAAAACAAGGTGCTTAGGAAGATATTTGGTCCAAAAATGAATGAAGCTACTGGGGATTTGAGGAGGTTACATAATGAAGAGGTACATACCCTGTATTTATCACAAAACATTGTTATGATAGTCAAATGTCATACATTACGGTTGGCAGGACATGCAGTGTGAATGGGAGAACCTAGAACCATGTTCAAGGTATTGACTAATAAAGCCAATGGGAAGACCTAGACATAGGATGGTAGGATAACATTACAATAGATCTGAAAGAGATAGGGTTTAATGAGGTGAACTGGATAGAATTTGCTCAAGATAAGGATAGGTGGCATACTTTTTTTTTTGTAAGTGCAGCAATGAACTTTGGATTTTCTGGTGCCATAAAGTAAGTAAGGCCTGTATATCAAACATGGCTGTATTAATATTATACTAATACTGCCAAGAAGTTGTGTTCATTATTAAATTTACCTATTTATTTTTTATCCAAGGAGCCTCTAATTTCGCATGTGGATCACTCATTCTTTCTTGGTAGAGCCTGCATTTGTACCACATGACTAATACATTTCAACCCCACCAGTATATGAACCACAGACTCTCTAAAGCTGAAGCCCAATGACCTTGAACACAGCTATGACCCAGAGCACTCCTACATGTAATGTGTGTTTTTTTACAGGAAGCGGTGCGCAGGGAAGTTCTAGAGGAAACTGGTCTAGAGATGGATCCCACGACACTCCTCATGATGGAGTGTGCCAGCGGCACATGGTTTCGCTTTGTTCTCACCGGCACTGTCACTGGTCGGTAATGCCTGATATATATATCGGTGTTATTAATTGCCTGGTCTTTTCGATGGTCCAAGATTAGGAGGATTGTTTCAGATTTTAATAAGACCCCACTGGTAGCTACCAAAAAAGCCATGCCAGAGGGAAAGAAATGCTTATAAAAGTCTGTGACTGACATTATGTCAAAATCTACATTAATTTGTTTATCAGACTTAATATTATTTTTAAAAAAATTTACATTATATAATCCTATGGGTACGCGTAGCATAGTTTGGTAAACATTGATCGAGTCTATATCAATTATTTAAAAAAAAACTGCACTGCAGTGTATTCGTTTTTTTTAAACTAAATTGTATGCCAATCAGGGGTGTAGTCCCAAATGTAGCAGTGCTGGAGCTCTTCATTTGTGGCGTTGGAAGGGAGGGGAGGGAGGGATAGTTTGCAAACAAAATTATGACAAACACACACACACTTGCTTGCATCTGTCTTTCAATATAGCATAAATGGACATCTATCTATTGTAAATAATTAATTTAACTAACTTTCAATTATCATAAATTGAAGACATGTTCAAGACAGCCACATTTAAAGAAAAACAAGTCTAATTTCCAAGGGAAATTAAATTTCATGCTGATAATCAGCTGGAGCACCACTTCGCCCTCAAAACCAGCGCTGCAGTTTTGCTCCGCTCCACCCTCAAAACCAGTGACGGAGTTTCACTCCCCTCAGGCTCAAATACTCTCTTGATGCCAATAGTCTTCTTATTTGTCTTCTTATTTTCAAATAAATGATATTAAATGTATCTACCTTTTTTTATTGTGTTTATTGAATCTTAAAAATAATTAAGTATTTTATCACATATTTATTCTTTTGCAAAATTATTATACAAATTTATTGTCTTCCTGATTCAAACTAGAAGGGGTGACACAGCTTTTCTATTGTCCAGGAGGGAGGGTGAAAAAACACAATATGTAAAATCAAGTGCAGTGCAGACGTACGCACACCAGGTGCGATCTCACTTAATTTTGCTTGTCATCTTGAAGGTGGCACCTTAAAGACACCCAAAGATGCCGACTCTGAATCACTACAGGCTAAGTGGGTCAAGGACTTGAATGAGCTGAACTTGAGGGCCAGTGACATCCAAGGCATAGTGGAGCGAGGGCGGAGCTACCAGGCAGCCCTCAGGGGGGAACCGTGGCATGCCCCCTTACTGCCAGTGCTGCGGCCGCACAACAAGCTGCTCTTCAGAATTGTGGTCTGCATACGGAAAAAGAGCAAGTGAGTCGTCGCTCTTGGCTTTATAGTTTGAATATTGAAACCCGCCAAATGGTCTAAGGCATCACATTCATGTTAGACTGGCCTGCTGATGATAGGGAGATCAGAATTATAATCACAGTTGGGTCTGCCGAGGGTGGTTTTTCCTAAAATGGTTTTCCACTCTCCTTCTTGCAAATACAGGTAGATTACCTCTAAAATGCTTCCTTCGTCATCTCTAACTCATTAGCATAATTATCATACATGTGTATAGCCTGGACAGGTAGTAAGACACTGTTTTTACATTCTCCAGACCCGCCTCGGTGGCGTAGTTGGCAAACGCGCTTGTCGTGTTGAGCTGCTCGTCTGCTGAGGACGGGGAGATCGAGGTTCGAATCTTGGTCGGGTGAACTGAGGGTGGTTTTTCCTAAATGGTTTTCCACTCTCCCTCCACGCAAATGCGAGTTCACTTCCTCTAATTCAGCCTTCCCAATTCCTAATCCATTAGAGTAATTAGTACTTAAAGCGTATAACCCAAACGGGTAGTAAGACGCGGTGCTAAATATTATTATTATTATTATTATTATTATTATTATTATTATTATTATTATTACATTCTTCAGGCGCTTTTGGTAAATATACATCTGGAAACTACAATCCCCTTAAGGGTGCTATCTAATTGAAGGAAAATATCTTAGCACTACATTATTTCTTATGGCAATTCTGAAGCTTCAAAGCCACTAAATCAATCCTTAATGGTTTTAGAATATCCATTTGTGATCTTATTAAGAAAACTTTAAATGTTTAACGAAGGCTTAATCTATGTGTTTACTTTGATATCATAGTTGCGATAGACTTTCATAGAATGAGAGAGTTGGAAAAGGCTCTTAGACGGAACCCCTCCTATCACACCAATTGTCGCCCCTTGATGTCATAAGCTATATATAACTTATCAATTCAATTATTTTATTTAAATAAGAAGGGTAAAACTGGTAAGATCTGCACTTACACTAGTAACTCTGCTGGCCCACCAAACAGATCAACAATGTAAAGCTATTTCCAGTTTATGTCAGACTTGTAAATTAGCACAGGCTATATTTTAATGTTTTGCTCTATAGTTTTATTTGTAGGTCTTGCCCCCTTAAATTGATCTTTCATTCCTTTATGAGTCCACCCGTTTGGTGTCTTTATACTCGTTTGATTTTATTTTAGCAATCGTGTTCACCTTCTTCTTTCCGAGAAAACGGAGGTTCACTTGCCAGTTTGTGAGATAAACCCCGCCAGAAACTTCCACTCGACATTGAAGAAGTATATGACGGTAAGTGTCGCTGTCGCTTTATCCTCCTCTCTCGTATCTGGGAAGTTGCTTGTTGGGTTATAAAGAGGGATTGAGAGACTAAGAGTCAAATTGTGTTGTGATGAATTAAATGCAATACTTTATTTGATCTCTTCAAGAAAAACCCCTTTTCATTTTCTGGGGTGTATTTGGTTAAATATAGATATAGGTACAGGAAAAGACGTGGTTAAATGTTGTAGGGCTTAGACGAATGTGTGAAAAGAGAAACATTAATAAGAGTTTTAATAATTAAAGTACATATATATGACTCGGTGTATGGATTTTGTTGAAGTGAAGGGAGTATGGAATAGGGAAATGCGTATGGATTACGTACAGAGTTGTTTTTTGAGTTATATGAACAGTTAGTTTCTTGCCTACCCTCTAAGGGAATGGCGTGATTAGGTATGTATGTACAGGAAAGAGGGGTTGAAACATGTAAATGGGATCAAACAAAATATGATTTTTACATTGAAAATAAAAACACAGTTCACATTTGACATTGCTGCCTCTGGACAAAGAGGTAATGGTTAACTTCGGAAGAAAATTGGTCACTACCACCAAATTCTTCAACCTATGTTTCATTCTATTGGAACTCATCAGGAAGGCTAGGGGGAGATGAGGGGGGGGGGGGNACTTAACTTCCTAAAAAAGGAAACCAAAAACCACAATCAATGGAGGAAAAAATTAAAATTGGTAAAGAATGATAATACACTCAGATAGGAACATGTAAAAGAACTAATAATAAAGAGGACAAATACAGGAAATAAACATTGAGTGTAAATATATCTTTTCTTCACAATATGTTTTTCAGAACATATTTGGTGCTGACGTACCTGCCCATAAACCTCACGGAATCTTGAACGTCGAGCACTCTGGGAAACCTGAGTGTATTCATGATGGACTCTGCTTCACAATCCTTGTGTCGTTCCGGAAACCTCTAGAAGAAGTTGGCATTATTGACAAGTATACGTGGCTGGAGATTTCCAAGGAGCTGGGAGATGATCTATTAAGTAGACTACCAAAAAATATGGTGGTGCCTCTTCATGTAATTCGGTGAATTGATATTGTGTGTGTGTGTGAAGGGTTGAGTAGAATTATGCTAGGTTTTATATAGCAATATTCTTCTAACCTTCCAGATTTAAGGACAATGTCACTAACTATTTTACTTCTCGGTAGGGGGGAGTGAAGTCCACTGTTTCAATTTTGAAGTAAAGTTGAGGATCAAATAATTCAAGCTTGAACATTTAAAAAAAATGTTTAGTGTCAAAGGAAAAAATACATAAGCTGCATAGCTATATTAACGCTAAGTATTAAATGTAGTTTACAAAATGTTATACCGCACACAAGATTAACATATTTCATCCTAAGCTGAATTAAGTTATTATCACAACATGAAATTGGTTTATTTTAGATTTTTGTCATGTGAACATTAATTTGTGGTGTACACTCTGTTCTCACCGAAAGGCAACAATCTTACCTTGACATATTACACTATGGCCCTTTCTTATGAGCTACAGTATATTGGAGACTTAAAAGTTAAACTTCCTTACCCTTAAGGGTAAATTAAGAATACATATGAGCACAAAATGACATAAATATGTGTATTAACTTTAAATATTTCTTTTGGTGAAGCTGCGTGCTTGTTGAATCTTAGAAGTTTAGTTTCGAATCAAAGTCGAAGCTGGTAAATATTAAGAGCAAAGTTGAAGTTGTCAAAGCTTCACACACCCCTACTTCTTAGAGGGAAAAACAGAACTGAGGAGGTCGGGGCAAAAATATAATAACCCTCAAAGATTTAGACGGGATATATTCACTATTTAAAATTTAAACTCATATGAAATCCTGAAATCAAGATATCAAACATAGGTAACTAAAATATTTGTCAATATTGGTTCTCCTCAAGGTTTTGACCCACTATGAAAACGACTTGTAGTTCAAGATTTAAATTACCAGAAATCACTGCTAACACATTTTTTTCATAAAATAAGGGTTATCATTTTTTTTTCTCTGACCCCCTCAATTAATTAATGAGTTTTAAACTAGGCTGAAACAGTTTTGTTTTTTTTTGGTCTGATTTGACCTGGTGGCCTACATTAAAAGACTGAGTATCATCCTTCGGCCAATAAACCAAACTAACTTACTAGGTAGACTCTGATTTTGAAAGAAAGTCCATTCTGGAAGAGCTTATTTCTTACCAAAATATTACTATACAGTAGTATGAAATAGGGCCTTTTATAAAAGGCTTTCTACCAAAAGCAAAGAATCCACCTGTGTTCCCAAATAACATCCATGAGTTGAGCCATAAGCTTTCGGATTCAAGGTTAATGATTGACAGGGGTACCAATTTTCCCCAAAACAAAAATACTCACTATAGCAATTTGCTATGTTATATTTTTAACTGTACTTGTAACCAACCAATCTTGAAAGAAAATACAATTTAAGCTTTAATTTATTAATTGTATAGGTCTAGAATAGCTATAAAGTAATTGGAACAAAGCTGTTTACCTTCACTTTGTATTACTTATCAGTTATCACACACGAGGATCATAATTTATTTTATTTGGAAGTTAAGGGCCTCGCGATGCTTTCTTATTTACGAAAACAAATATATTTTATGACTTAGAACTTTTCATAGCAATTGCAAGGCAAACAATTAAACAACCAAAATATTGTAAAAGGTTTGGTCTCTAGTTAGACATTAGAATATAAATTTTGATAAATATTTTAGTGAAAGGAGGGTAAAAGGGGACAGTAGGGGTAGAGGGTAGGTCAGCAGAACTTTTTTTTATTCCTATTCAACTGTATATACTCCTTTCATTTCTTGTCATCCATCTTGTGTTCAATTCTCTTTGTAAGATTGCCAATAAAACAAGTACAGTAGAGATTGGCACAGGAAAGGAAAAATAAACTAATAAGTGTAAATATGATGAAGAAAGCCCACCAAGGCAAACAGGAAAAATGTGGGAAGAATCCAATTCACTAAGATGACACCTTCCTTAGTGCATTGGATTCTTCCCACATTTTTCCTGTTCCTCTAGGTGGGCTTTCTTCATCAAATTTACACCTATTAGTTTCTTTTCTTTTTTATTTATTTTTATCAGTTTCCATTATAAAATAAAACTGCTTTAATGCATTTATACATCAAGTCATGTGATCTACAGATGTCATTTTTATAGATATTATCAATCAAGATAAAATATATTTAATAATAAAGTAAACTGTTTTCATTGTTGACCACAAACAATTATGTTGATATTTTCTAATATGATAAATTTATCTCTAGTTAAAATTGATATTGACAAGACTAGTGATCAAATACTAAAGTACCTAGTATATTTTTATTATTTTCAAGATAGTTTAGATCAAGTTACAAGTTAATTAAGGAAATAAATAATGTGTATTGTATTCAGTGGCGTACCAAGGGGGAGGAAGGCAGGTGGAGGGGGGCACGAGATGAATTTTCATTAAAAATTTGTCTCATAAAAAACTTAAATTACACATTTTTTACAACTTATTCTATTCATAGATTATTGTCAGTAATTCTAAGGCCTTCGAAAATATTTTTTATGCCATAATAAATAAATCATATAACCTAGTTTAAGTTTCTAACTATAAGGAATATTATTATTTTATGTTTCATTGATATAAAAGCACAACATGAAAAAATTATGTATAGATTGGCATATTTTGCCTAGTTTTATAATACACCAAAACATGTACATAGTAAGGGTTTAAGTTTAAAAATTAAGCATTTTTCTTTATGTTGTCATTGTTTTTAATTGAAATAAAAACTATGTATTTAAAAAAATAATCAAAAAATACAAATTTTATATTTTTAATTTTAGTTTCCTTTAAGTTATTTTAATACTTACATAGTCAGTTCTTTTTACATGTTTTTTTCTCCACTAGTTTTTATGTACATAAGATTAAGCCTCGGTTTTGTGATGTCATTATCAGAGGCGAGTGCTTAATAATGGGGGNGGGGTGGAGAGAGCAGGAAACTCCCGCCCCGGGCTCCCAAAGGTGCTGGTACGCCACTGACTGTATTAACTAGGAATGTGTAAGAATAAAAAAATGTATCTTATCTCATGAAGAAAATAGATTCTAATCTTGTCCTTTCTTGGATTTTTTAGAAATTCAAACGAAATTTAATAAGAAATGTATTACATAAAGAAAGTTAAGTGAAAAATTAAAAAATAAAGTTATAAAGACTTGTTATTGTTTAAAAAGTTACAGGAGACACAACAACAACAACAAATTAAATATGTATTTTCATATGGGATATGAAAAATAATAACAATTATTGTTATTTTAATTTCACTTTTATCTTCTAAATGATTATGGTAGCTATCACTGAGTACTTATGTCAAGTTGATTTAAAGATATTAATATACAATTTGTAATAAAGTACTTATCAAAATGTTTCTCACGGTGCTTGTCTGGTTTCCCCACATATTTACACTTGTGAGGTAATGAGCAGGAAGGTGGAATTTAGAGGGAACATTTCTGCTTTTGCAAGGAGGGACTGTGAGAAACCACTTAGAAAAAATAAAGTACTCCTGTCCAGGATTCAAACTTTGATGACTAAGCGCTATGTAAATATGACCACTGGTGCAAGTCACAGCTCAGTTTAACTTGCATTTGTAATAAACAAGCTTTATTATTGGGTGACAAAAAAACTAACTAGTAGAAATAATTGACACCCCTGCCCCAAAATTCTATAGTTCTTTGTACCTTTACTTACTCCTCTTCGTGTTACTTTACTCCTTGATGAAGGATGTATGTGGTAACTTTCAATGTGTCTGTATTACTACGCCCCCTGTCCAATGCACAATCATTATTTAACTCTTCTCAGTAAATCCCATTTTTGCAGTACTCAATATTATTTATCACTCTTTCTTATTCCTTTCCTATTCCTCATAATAAAACAATACACTTTATATGTAACTCAAAACAAAATGATGCTTTAGATATATCTTTTGTCTTCCAGGGGTGTGTGTGTGTTTGTGTTTTTTAGAAATGTCTATTTTAAAATGTAGCTATTATATTTAACCTTTTAGAGACTTAATATATTTCAGATAATTTATATTCTTTATTTTATCGGCTTATATCTTTACCAATAATTAATTATACATTCATAAATCTTTGTTTTGGCAACTAGATAAAATATAATATATATTGTTTATTTTTATTATGAAAAGTGTATTATTTTTTATCTTTTTATTTCATGTAGAGAGTGATTTTTAGTGATTTTTTGGGAGAATGATGAGTTTGTTTTATTAATAATTGTCAGAAATATTTCAAAATATAATGACATATTTTTATAGTTTTGTTTTGGCAAATAATAAAATATGTATATGGTTTATGTTTACAGTAAAATATATTAAAGTTTAATTTTATATGTATTAAGTTTACACGCTATTTAATGCTGTATCACTTTTAGTTTTTCTTTTAATAGTGTTATGTTTGTTTATCGTTGTTTTTATCCCATTATATTTCTTGTTTTGTCAATTTTATCATAATCATCATCATCATCGTCTGGCGCTGTTTCCATCCTCTGGCCAGATCAGCATGGAAAATCGCCGTGATTTTCCTCTATTTATCCACCATTCTTTCTCCCTCACTCCTGCTCTCTCTTCTCCCCTTGCTTGCATTCCTTCAGCATTCCACTCTTCCCACTTTACTTTTTGGTCACCCTTGTGACCTTCTTCCTGTAATCTTTATCACATTCTCTCTTTTCCATTATTTTGATATGTCCATTGTCCATATCACCTCATTCTTGCTTCCTCTATCATCTCATTCAGTCACTGTATTATTTCTCTTTCTCAAACCTCGTTGCTTAACTTATCTCACCTGGTGACACCCAGAATGCTCCTCATACACTTCATTCCTAATCATCGCTGTCATTCTATTTGTTGGTCTTTATTTTGTTTCCTTGTCCCAATGTGTATGTCTTGTCATTCTATACCATTTTCCTTTTCATCTTTTGTGTGATTTTTGTTTCCAATTTTTAGGAAATTGTGTTTAATATTTTACAATAATTCCTTCTTGAGTTTCAATATATTGAAACATATGGCTAAGGTTTAGGCACTAATAAATATTTACCTTTGAGAGCCATTCATAATCTTTTGATTCGGTGGCCATAATATAAATCAGGAGTCGGCAACCTTTATGATATTGTGGGCCGTGTGGGTTTAAAAAAATTTATAGAGCAAAAAATTTCAACTTCATTTTCATAATAGTTATTAATCTATTTCTTTGAACATACCTTTTATGTTTGCTAAATCTTCACAGGACCAAATATGGTCTGTAGACCGTAGGTTGTCGACCACTGGCATACATTATGAACGCTGCTCTTTGTCCAGGTGCAGCAGTGTAAAGAGTAAGCTGTTATTTATTTCATTTGTAAATTGTTAACTGTGTTCCTTTTCATTTGTAAAAGCCATATTGTGTTTGTTCAAATTTATAATCCTATCCCACTTTCCTTTAACTCCTTCCTTAACTCCTTATAATATATTTTATCTGATAATAAATTATTTTAACCAACACATAATAATATGATATATCTATATGTTTTATGTCAAGTTACATAACCATACTTTAAAATGTCTGTGTAATGGTATTTTATTAATTTATAGTCTTATTAATGAATCTTTTCGTTAAATATATTACCTGCTTTTCTGTTATATATTTTTAATATGTAGAACCAATTTGCTACACCCATAGTAAGTCCACAGGTAGCCAGGATTTCATATTGGAAAACATAGAATACATTTTTATTTCAGGTAGGTACTAATTTTGTTTTTATTTATATTCTATAACAGTGATTCCCAAACTTTTGATGCATACTTATGTACTAATTAATTACACTAATGTTCTATTGTTGAAGAAGGTTGAATTTAAAGGAAGTGTAGCCGCATTTGATTGGGACACATTAAATAATAATAATTTAAAAAATAGCACTGAAATTTATCTTCTTTTCAGAACCTTAATATACAACAAACACTAAATTAATATATAAAAGAAATTTCACACCACCTGAAGAATTCAGATAGAATTAATCTTAGGTTGAGGAATTGAGTGGTTAGTGATCAATTTTTTTCTGGAGGTAATCATTACCTCTTTGCCCAGTGGCAGCAGCGTAAATTGTGAACACCTTTCTTCTTTTCACTTTAAAATCCAAAGTGTGTTCATTTCTTTCATTTGTTTCCATCACTCTTTCCTGCGAATTTTTACAAATATAAATCAATATGCCTTAAAAACAGTTTTTCCTTGAACGGTTAAGTAAAGTAAGGTAACTTGATGGTTTAGGGGTAAGGTGTCGGACATCTGTGCTGGGGTCCAGGGTTCAATCCTCAGTCCTGGCACAGATTTATCTTATTACCAAACCCTTCCTTCACCTCTGACAAGACGTGTATTAATCACAACTCGTAAATGTGTGAAATGCCAGGCTCCCACCGTGGTTCGGATTCCACGTTAAACTGTAGGTCCTCCATTTCATCTCACAATCACCCTACCATTACAACATTAGTGTAAGCGCGTATAACCTGAACGGGTAGTAAGACACGGTGCTAATAATAATAAGTAAAGTAAATGGTAAGATTTTTTTTAAATTGTTTGTTGCCCCTTCTTCTATTCGCCCTGTAAAACTAATTGTGCCCTCTACAATTATTTCACTCCCCTCATATATTCTCAATATGAAGCTAAATCACGGCTTATGGATCAAACTCCAAATAGCTTTTAGGGGTACCCAAATGTAAACATATTTATGGGGGAGGCCCAGTTCAAATAGCTTCTAGTGTATAGTTTTTCAAAAAGTGTGTAGCAAAGGGTCAGCAGATGTGATGAGAGTGTATTGGGGGAAGATAATAAGTGGGAAAATATTTAAGGAACTAAAATTAATTTTTTTTTAAACCATGATGTACACTATTTTAAAAAATAGAACATTATTAAAACTTTGACTAAGAATATTCTAGTATTTTTAATTATAAAAATTCTCCTTAAAAAAAAGGTAATAAAGTGACTTGAATAGTTTAGCGCCTTGTTCACTGTTCTGTGAGTTGAAAAAGGTTGAAAATCGCTGCCCCAGGGGCATCCAATTTTCAAACATGTGCCGGGCTAGAGTCCGCTCATCCTTAAAGTACCGGTATTTATTTATATATCTGCACGAATAAGATACCACTGTTACTGGTTTTAAGACATTCAGGAGAAATAATTAATTGCCTCTCTTGATGACAGGGAGATCGTGGTTCGAATTCCAGTTGGGGTCTACCGAGGGTGGTTTTTCCTAAATGGTTTCCCCACTCTCCTTCCACGCAAATGTGGATAGATTACCTCATCCCTACCTCATTAAATTAATTATATATGTATATAACATGAACAGGCTGTATGTGAAATGAGATGATAAAATAAAAAATTGTCTTGTAAACCTAACTTGTATGTATGATAGTTGAGAGAAAGATAAACGTGTCTGCAAACAAGAAATAAGATAGAGGGAGACGTATTATTTTTATGGCAGTTCCAAGGCCGCTGCTATTAGCAAGAGACATAAAAAAAAAAGTATGGTGCAAGCAGTAGACCTACTTTGTGATTCTATGGTTGGCGCGGCCAGACCGCCCAGACAACAAATAAAAACTCCGTACACGTGACCGCAAGTGAATAGGTAAAATACATTACAACGAACAAAGCCTTCCTTGGAACGTAAAGATAAGTCCAATCTTCATAGAAAGAGCCGTTATAAAATATAAAACTTATTTTTTTTAGCAAATTAAGATTATAGTTAGCATTCGGATTGCACACACAAAGTATTGATGTCAATTTATCTAGAGAAAGAAGCGGTAAATCGCGATTATTAATTTCGACCTAATAAAACAAATAAATTAAACCTTATTTTATTAATTGAAATCAAAATTGAGATTTACATCTATATTAATGATGGTAGTTGATTATTTTTTTTTTAAATCAAACTAGGAGTCTATTAGCGATGTTAACTCTTCAGCTTGCGGCTGCGACTGGAATCGCGCGACTACAGCCTCAACAGATTGTAGCGCACAGCCGATATCGTGGCGGATGATAGTACAGGTTATCCGAGGGATAAAACCTTTTCGGATATTTTTAGCGAGGAAGAAGATGAAATAATTTTAAGGTGGTGTAGTTGTAAAGCAGAAGGAAAAGACAAAAGGTGAACATATGCATGCATATCCTTGTATGTCGGATGTTTTTAATTGAACGTACAGTAAGTAACCCCATGGCTTCTTTGGTGCTGACTGACAGCTCACAACTGACTTTTGAAAGTCAACATTTGGGTATAAACCTTAATTTTGACCGTCAGAAGTGACAGCTGCTAAACACATGTTTTTGCAGATCATATGGTTCGGCGTAGGGATACATAATTTGGTCTGGTAACATTTCAAAGCTTTTAGCTGTCAGTCAGCACCAAAGAAGACATAGGGCTAATTAACTTACAAAATTCAATAAACACGCCATGACAGACTCTCGTCTCGTATCACAGACCAAACTCAAACTGCAGTCGGCGAGTCCAACAGGTAGGATTCCCTCGGCGCGTCTGCGACCAGACTGTTTTCCATAGTCTATAATGTGGCCACTGGCCAGTGCCTTCGAGGCGACCAGAATGTGCGTCCAGCGTCTCTAGGTTGCGTCTGCGTCTACACTTCGCAGACGCACCACCGAGCAAACATGTTTTAGTAGAGTTGTATTTAGTTTTATGTTTGAGTGGGCTGGTTTTTAAAATAGTCCAAAATGTCTCCATAGAAGAGGGTGAAAGTTTAATTGAGGAGGTGGCAAAGCCCCCCTCAACTTTTGACATATCTTTGCCATTGTACCGGGACCAGGACCAATATATTAAGGACAACACATGGAAAGATGTCTCAGGAATAGTGGGCCGATCGTGAGTTAGTTTTATTTTTTTCCCACATTATTCCAAAATAACACGGAACATTAAATAAAACTCATTTGAGAAAGTGAACAACGATCTGTACAAAACATAAATTTACCTACGAGACACATCTAGGAACGTAGCTAAAATTAGTGGGGGTGCTGCTCCATAAAATGTTTAACCTTTGTTTTAAAATTGTGTAAAAGGGAAAAAAACATGTATAGAAAGAAAATTTATTCAGGAACTTTATTAAATCTTAACAAATAAACCAAACTTTTTTACTTACTTTAACTTAAATTCTTACAGTTCAAGCTTGACCTATTCAATTAAAGATTAAATCCATTCTTCTTGTTTTAATTTGCGCAAAAAGTTCAATAATTTTCTCCTTGATCTCTGGATGACAAGTGAGGACATTTTTCTACATTGAAAGTACTGCAAGCGCATTTAGTCTTTATGTTAAATAAAAGAACCGAATTTTTTTTAAATCAAATAGAATAGCTGGAAGCAGAATAATAATCTAATTCTACACTTTATCACATTCAAGAATATGGTGCACAACACACGCTGAGTAAAAAAAACAAACTTTATTCCACCATAACGCCAGAGCCGGCACTGCGAGAGCAACAGTGCTCTCTCTACCTGACAGTCCCGCCGTACTCCCCACCCCCTCCTATGTGCGTATGCGTAAAACAGTCAAACACCACGTCTCTGGCACTGTGAAGCGCACAGTTCCATACAAAGATTTATGTATCTTTTTCATAAACTGGGGGATGGCTACTGAAGTACTGACATTAAACTTAAGGAATATATATTGTGCTAAAAAAATAAAGAAAGAATTAAAGAAAAAAAGACTCATTATATTAAATGTTATCGATAATATCAAGTGAAAATAGGGGGTGCTGCAGTTCCGCAGTGCCTGTACACGAGCCGCCAATGTATTACTAATATCGATAAAAAGTGGCAGATGCAGATCACATGACTTGACGTGCGTTAAAGTGGATATGGTAAATTTTATAGTTATCATCTGATAAAGTCTTTTCTCATGAAAATTGGAGTGTAACTATCACGTTTATCTAATTGAGTGACTCCCTCATGTAATAAAACCATTGTCAAACACTTCTACATGTTCTATAGAAGGGAATAAAATTGGTATATTTGAACAATTGTACAAGTTAAGTATTGTAAAGTATTATTTTATTTCACTGTATCACCTGTACAATTGTTTCTGTACAATTTTCTCTCAAACCGTTCCACCAGTTCAAAAGGGGTGTTGGTCACCCTCTTGACTTCCCGAGACAATACTGCCTCACATAAACCATGCTACATCCTCACGTCAACTAACCGAACTACTTCTTCTCGCGGAAGAAAACCCTACGCTACCCGGCCAGTTGCGCTCGTGGAGGTTTGTGGGAGACACTAGGCGTCCAATGACGTAATATCGGCACACAATCAGACTGTACAAACAACCAGTTCTTACCGGCAATAAACGAAATGATTATAGTTGGTATTCCCTTCGTTCGCACAACTTTTGGTTAGAAGATGATTGATAATGGAAATGCAGTAAATTACAGAACTACATGACTAATAAAACACCGGCTATTATTTTCAGAGACATATCTAGTATATACCTAGTGGCGGTGGGACCTTGAGAGTAGTGGGAGGGCATGAGGGGTGAGTTGGTTCCCCACCCCCCTCATTCTTAGAAATAATTTGCCCCCTGTAAAAATTTTTTATTCCTCTTGGAATTTTTTTATCACTTGTTCAGATTATTCGCTTATGTACTAATTACGATAATAGTTTTAAGGTCTAGAAAGGTTATATTTATAGAATGTGTACCTACATTTGCGTGGAGGGAGAGTGTAAAACCATTATACAAAATCACCTTCAGCACACCCGACCAAGATTAGAACCACGAACTCCCCGCCATCGGCCATCTAGTCTACCGCGAGAGTAACGCCTTAGACCATGCGCCCGCCGAAGCGGGTATCTTCGATATTCTTGAACATGAAGCTTGACAATGACCTGACAGCAAAGTTCAAAAATTATAGCTTCTAGACTTCATTGTCTCCCAAACTGTGGGTCATCATGAAAAAAATTAGAAAGTGGGGGGGGGGGGGGGGGAAATAATAA
>CABFOV010000873.1:0-24314 GCA_902141375.1 Timema poppense
GTGTTCTTATATAGGAGACTTCACTCGGTGCTTTCAATCGAGCCACGTGTTCTTGTATAGGAGACTTCACTCGGTGCTTTCAATCGAGCCACGTGTTCTTATACAGGAGACTTCACTTGGTGCTTTCAGTCAAACCACGTGCTCTTATATAGGAGACTTCCCTCGGTGCTCTCAGACGAGGCACGTGGTCTTCTATAAAAGTAAAAGTTACTTTGTGTTTCCATGCAAATAAGAAAAAATACTTAGGAGGTGCTACACGTTTTTGTACAGAAGGAAACATCACATGTACTGTAGGACTAACTAAATTGTAAAACCTACGAGGAGACGCACGTGCTTGTAGGATCATCTCATGTGGCTCTCACACTAACTAAATTTTAGTACGTCCAAGGAGACGCCTATTTTTTTAGGATCAAAATATACTTCACCTGTTACTTATATACTAAATAAACATAAAGTATTCAAAGGAGACACACTACCTTGTAGAAGATATGATGATGATGATGATGATGATGATGATTATGTAACTTGGTGCTTAAATAATAAAAAGACTGAAGTACTTGTGAGAAGGCAGACTTGCTTACGTTAGAGGGAGTCTCACACCGAGCGTTTTGTGGTTGGGCGCGTTGTGACGTCGTAACATATACAAAAGCCATTCGACGTTGAACGTTGCGTGTACACATCCCCTGATTTTAGCAACATTTTGGACTTTTCGACGCGTGTTGGGAAACACGACTGTCTGGTATTTAAGAGGGTAATGTAAATGTAAAGTCCTGAGAAAGCACTTGCTTGCTCCATTTTTAGATTATTTAAGGATTTGACATTCATTCTAGACAACTTTTGTGCTTTAGGTAGCTTAAATAGTTTGTAGTTCTAATGGAGACCAATCGAATTCTTGTAAACTGATAGCGTGTTTTACCCCATAAACTTTGTTCTCACCACTAACACCTTCATTTCCCGTTTCATCATAAATATGAAATCTTGTTCGACACCCGCACGTGGAGTGAGATCCTTTGGTTGGTATGATCCCGACATAGGACTCCCCATATCATGATGCAACCTTTTACTTTTACTAGACCGTGTTCTTGTAAATCAAAAGCTATTGGGATAACGGGAATAAACAAAGTATGTCCAATAATAAAGTTTCTGGGTCGATGTAATGTCTTACATATACATTTTAGCGACCACAATGGTGCGAATAAATGACACGGAATTATTCCACTAGTGTGGGCCAAGTAAATGATCAAGGCTATTTTTATTTTTTTCATATTGTGAAAAAGTTTGGTTTATTTATCGCGGTAAAGGGTCTAGTTGAGCTCATAATTTTAAACTGAGCTTTCAAGATTGTCCAGCTGAAAGTTTTATAAATATAATATATTTTTTTACCTCACAATACTTTTTATAGGTTAATGAAAGTATTATAACGGAAATTAAATATCAATATTTGAGGCAGGTGCGTGAAAATGAGGAGTAGGGGCTAAGCCTTCTCTTCTCTCTTGCCCATGTTGAAATGTTAAAATAGTATACATATAGATATTTCAATTACTCCAAATGATGTGTCCTAGGGTTTAGACAAGCGCCCACGTTGTCCTTAATGTATGATTTAATTAAAGGAGAAAAACGCGCAGGTGGTCACGTGGACTAGATGACAAGACCATTTATATTACTCGGGTTTGTCGGTGGTTGGAAATGCAGAGTTCGAATCTAGGCCAGATTTTGTTAGCATATTTTCCCAAGATGGTTTTCCCAACCTTAGACCCACATTGTATGTGCTTAACGCGTCGCTCTCGTGTTGGACTGGTTTCCCGGTGACGGGGATATAGGTGTTTGAATCCCAGCTGCTTATAATTTTATGATTGATTTTTCTTTTAGATTCGACCCCGTCGCTCCGAGATTTTCTGTGAATTAGTGTCCCTGAAACGGTGTCAACTCAGCCTTGTGAGGACAAATGAGTGAAAAAGTAGTGGCTCCAGTCTATAAAACTGAGATAAATGTTTAGAGAGCTAGCCAAATGACGCCCCATAACCTCAGAAGTTGACACTAATTTCGCCAACATACGGCGGCCTATCGGTCAGAATTGCTTGATTGCGGGTTAAAGCCGTGGAGGGGTTTTTTCATGAAAAAGTGTCCACATTTCTTTTAACATTCTACCATACTCATCTTATTGGTGAAGTTAAATTTGGATATTCCAGACGGGTAGTAAGACCTGGCGCAAAATATATATTCATGAATGCTTGAATGATGTGCAAATGGCACGTATGACCTAACCTTGTAGAGACTCGTACATTTTTTATTAATATTAAATTTATAAAGTTAAGCCCCTCTTATCCACTTTCCAAGAAAATTTTCTGAACATAATTGTGGGTTGTATATTTATCAAGGAATGGTAATGAGGATTGCAAAATAAAATACCACAATTTTTATGGTTCAGGGGTGGAGCCAGAGCTTTTTTAGTTAGTATTAACAATAATAATTGAAAAATTAAACCAACTAAATCTTTGTTATAATTATCACTAGTTGTACTGTCATGTTGTACTAGCCAGTAGATTCACGTTTCAATCACCGTCAACAATTTATTTATATTTTTAACACATAATTTATTTAACAAAAATTAACAAAAAAAATCTAAATGAACTTTGAAATTGTATGATATGTTTTTAATTTTCTCATTAGTTAATAAATTACTTTCAAATTTACCATCAAATTTTGAAGTATTTTTCCGTCAAAATTTTCCGAGGGGGAATATCACTCGCCTGGTCTCGAGAAAGTTCCCCGTCTCCCTCATGAAAACCCTGGAGCCTCGCCTGGTGGTGCTAAGCTTTTTGCTGACCTTTTGGCATAGTATGCATATGTATTAACTACGCTAATGTTTTAGGGATGAGGAATTTATATGAAGTGTACCCAATGAAATAAAAGACCCAAATATTTATTTTTATGTGTAAATACCATTACCCAAAATGAGTATTTTAGTGTATTTAGTGGATATTAATAGTTTTCCAGGCTTAACTACTCATTTACCCGTGATCAATTTATCCATGTCATTTGATGACTAAAATAAATAGTATGGTAGTGATTGAAACTAAAAAGTAAGAATTTAGCTAACTACCTGAAAAATTTACTATTTCAAGATGACTGCTAATATAGTTCCTCAATATAAACTCATTCAATATGTTCTAAAAAAAATACCGGTATTACAATACAATTAAAGAACTAAATATTAAAAAAAAATCTAGAATGGACATTTCCTATCTTTGTACAATTTTCTTATGAGTTAGGAAAACAATAACAATTACACCTTTATTTTAAATCACAATAGTCTTCTTTACTCATTAATTTACAATATTTATTACAGCTCATCAGTATTTTATCACTTTAGACTTAATGTTCTATTCATCTAACTCGGAAAGTGATTCATAATCTTCGCCGTCTGAATAACTTGAACTTTGTTCATCTTCAAATTATTATGTTTCTGAATCTACTTTTATATTTGTTATTTCTTTTCCATCTTCTAACTTTTCTCTTATTCTAACATACTAAGCTTCGTAAACTGATACTTTAATTGGGCTCATTCTCATCTAAACCTGGTTTTGGTAAAGGTTTTTGATTTAACAATTTCCAGTTGAGTTCCTAATAGGTTAATTTGTCAGCCTTTTTTGATGTCAAGCGATTTATCTTTTTATTGTTGATCCAGATGAATGTGCTGTTCATAATATTTATGTGGCCATTGATGTTATCTGTGCGCGTAATATCCCAATGGCAGCTTCCACCAATTCGTTTGTTCTTCTTAAACCTCTCCACTACCGCATGGGGCTTAACTTGCCAACTCCTTCCCATACAAACTTCCTTGCCCAAAGTCCATCTTTGTATCTGTAGTTTTGCCACATATGTTCTTAGTTGTATGTTATTCAGTCTCATATGTTGTCCCACATCACACATAAAACTTCTTGAATCATTAATTGAATAGGATTTAAAAAGTTCCAAGCAGGGCTTTTCTTCTTTTCCCATTTTTAATTTGAAATAACTGTGTTAACCTTATTATTAATCTCTTAAAAGTTTAAGTTCTACACCCTGAAGCTCTTCCTCAACAATAGTTTTAATAGGGAGATTAACATGTCCACTTCAGCGTTACCAGGTTTGGAATCATGATTTTCCCTTAAACTTTGATAAATTTCCCTCTTTCTATTAAAATTTCCCTGCTTGTCCACCATTGTCAACCATTGTAAAATAATTGGATTTAAAAAACCTTTTAAATTTTGTTTACATTTATGTAGTTCTAACAAACATTGGTGATAAAGTGTTGTTAGATGACTTTTTTTTTAAATACACATTTTTGTGGCTACCCGATCCACACCAAAACATATCAAATAATTAAAGAGCGATCTCATGGCATATTATAAACGGTTGGTGGGATGAGAGTAACATGCAAGTTTAATTATAATAAACCAGTACGTTTTAGAAAATAATTCACCAATCTCTCTAATAGATGTGAGTGATAAAATATAGGTTAATTAGAATACTATTGAAGCTATATTTTAACTACACTGAGTGAGCTTCAGTGTCTGTAATTACCAGATTTTTAAATGTAAGAAATTATCTTTTCTGGTTGGGCCACGGATCTCCTTTTTCATTCAACTGTTCAATTGTACAACAGTTTCCATAGCATATTTTAAACGTTTATTTTCCTTTTTTAACTTGTGTAAAGCCGAATTCAGACTGCGTTGACGTTTCGTGTTAACACGTGTTATGACGGTTTGTGAAAAAAAAACCATTTTAATAAAGTATAGTGAAGTAGTGAAGTGCTTAGTGCTCACACTACCGTAATATGTTGTGTTGTGACATGTTATGTGTTATCTGACGCCTGAATGCGTGTTAAAAAGCCGTGACACGCATCAGCCCAAGATCTGAATTGGATTCTCTCTTCCTTTATTTTGTCTTTTATCTTTATATCCAGTTAGGTCATCCGCATATTTACACCAATAGAGCAGGAAAAATCACGCATTTGTGGGAGGGAAGAGTAAAAAATCCCATAAGGAAAATCACCTTCAATGATCCCGGACTTGATTCTAACCGCAATCTCGCAATCACCGGTGATTCAGAACAGTTTCAAACCTAATAAAAGAGTTTTCAAATATATCTAGAAGAGTTGTTTTTAATAATTTATTTTTGTTTTTATTTAGAAATCTGGTGTTTCTGGGGATTGTCTGCTTACAATCCTAAACCACGGCGAACCTCGCCCACTAACGTTTTATTCTAAGTATTTGGACATAATTTAAGCACAATCCCCTCGTATACACACGAAACCTGCTTTATTGGCCACACGGTCTAAGGCGTCACTATCATGTTAGATTAGACTGCTGATGACAGGGAGATTGGAGTTAAAATCCCAGTCGGGTGTACTGAGTGTGGTTTTCCAAAATGGTTTTCCACTCTCCCTATTCGCGAATGCGGGTACACTTCCTTTAAATTCAATTTTTCTCTTTTCTAACTCATTCGCATAATTAGTACATAATGTATATAATCTGAAAGGTTAGTAGGACGTGGTACTAATATTAAAATAATGTACATTCGATGGTAAACCTTTCCTTAAATCCATGTGGACCTCATCTTGGTCTGTCATCCCCGTCATCCATCTCATATCAACACCTGTCAATAAACATCCGAACACCAGTTTGGAACTCTTCTCTCATCTAATGTAACCATCCATGTCCTCCCTACTCATCTGACAAATGACAGTAGAATCCTACTTGACATATGACAGTAGCATCCTACTCCACAAACGGCGGTAGCCTCCTTCTCTCGACAGATGACGGTAGCTTCTCTCTCAACTAATGACATCATCCTACTCGATAAACTGGAGGTATAAACGTTTCATCGTTATTATGTATGCTTCGATGTCATTATTGACTATCAAATATACCTTTTCAGGAAGATTCAAGTTCCAATATTTAATGCTATTCAGCGCTGTAGTGCTGATAACTGACATCTTGCAAAATTTACCAGATCTATTCTCTTGTATCCATTCGTCAAACCATAATATATTGAGCTTCTGTCACGTTTGGCAATCAAAACTTTCACAACAAATAGTTTGTGTTTGAATTATTTTTTTCTTTAAAGCTGGCCTGCTGATTACGGTGAGATCGCGTTTTAAATCTTGGTCTGATCTAATGGGGATGGTTTTTACTAAATGGATGTCCACTCTTCTTCCAGTCAAATGCGGGTATATAACTCTAAAATATTTCTTTCCTCATCCCTACACCATTAGAGTAATTATCGTATAGGCGTATAACCTGAACAAGTAGAAATAGGCAGTGATAAAATAATATTGTTTAGTATTTGCTAACAAAATACATACTTAAATGTTCAGAAAAACTTTTCCTAAGCAAACTGTTTTCTTCTTTAATTTTCATATGGTATATTATTCTAATATACTTAATGTACATTAGATCACGCAGTTTTTGTTTTAACTCGACTCAAAAGTGATAGTGTGCCCTCACTGAGAAAACCAACAATTTGTATTAAGCTTAGTAATTTGTTGAATAGTTAGTAGTGCTGACAAAAACTTAATTAATGTTTAAGTTAGTACCTAAGTCCTACAGTACAAAAAACAAATACTTGTACGTATGCAAAGAGAGAAAGAGACTTGAGGGAGGGGAGTAAAAAAGTTTCATAATTTATTTTCTTTAGTAACACTTTTTTGAACACGTTTTTTCTTTTTTGAATGCACCCCAAAATATTTAAATTAATGTATCAAAATATTTTGACTAAAACATAAAAAAATTAAAGTGTATTTAGGTATATAATTTAATAATAATAGTCAATCTCGGTGCTCTTGGGCTGTATACCTAGTGTTTGCCTCAAGACCCGATGTTATTGGGTTCAAACACAGCCGGAGTCAACGGATTTTTCTTGAGCGAGTAAAAATCCGTAGCACAACTTCCTTCGGAGGGGAAGTAAAACTGTCGGTGCCATGTCAATTGTGGCATGAGATTACTCTGAAAGATATATGAAAACACCTTTACCAGCAAAATTGGTAGGCCTTTTCTCTCTCGTTCATAGAAGTTCTCGTGTATTGAAATAATGTTTCAGTTCATAAATTGCACGTTAAATACCCCAAATAAATAATATATATATATATTACAGTAAAAGTTTTTTTAGCATCACGTCTTACTACACATTCGGGTTGAAAGCCTATCTACTAATTATGCTAATGGTTTTAGGAACTAGGAAAGTTTATTTACAGGAAGTGTGCTCGCATTTATGTGGAGTGAAAGTGGAAAACTATTTAGTAAAAAATCCACCCTCATTACACCCGAAGGAGATTTGAGCCTCGATCTCCCCGTCATTGTCAGTCTAGTCTAATGTGAGAGTGACGTCTTAGACCATGAGGTCACTGAAGCGGGTAAATAAAAGTTACATGCCGGAATAAAAAGTTCCATTACCCACAAGGGCCGTTCATAAGGAACATTACTTGTCACGCAGTCAAAGGTCGTGTATTTGAAACCCCTGCTATAAAGGATGATTAAATACAGCGACACAAAAGAGAGAGAGAAGAGCTAATTTCGTGAAGGTGGTCGTGTATAATTGATGCAGTTCCTCCCCTTGTCCCCCAATCCTTTACTATCCCATAGCTTGTGTAATGGAGGCCTGCTGTTTGCTTTTCTAAAATTAACTCTGTTCTGTGAACGTGTTATGTATACCTCTAGTTTGCAGACTGGGAAGTAAAGTTTGATTAGTTATTATCACGCCTGTTGCAATTACCGGCCAGTCACCGGTCCCGTTGTGGATACATCGTCACTACTTAAACAAGGCGCATAGTGTACTTTCTAAACACGGACTAATATCATCACATGAACTTCAAAGCTAACTTTTGAGAACAATACATCGGTGGGCACGCAGACCAAACGTTCCAGCTCGTTTAGTCTGGTTTCCTGGTGAAGGAGAGGAAGTATAGGTTTGAATTTAATAGGATGTACGAGGATGTTTATTCCAAAATTAATTCCTACTCTCCCTCCATACAATTTAGGATAACTTTTTATATTTAATCTAAATTAGAGCTTCTTCATCCAGGTTCTATTAGCAAAAATACAGTTAACCCGTATGTTAATGTGGCGTGGTAAAAAAAATTAGTAAGCTTCAGAAATGTTAGTATCTGGTTAGCAAGACAAATCCATCTCTAGATAAGTAGTTCATTCCTAGATGACACCTAGTAATAGTGTTGCCACCTTTATCATTATAAATTGGTGGCTATAAGGGGTGTCTACGCTGAATTTTTATTTTCAAATAATGGATGCCTCCAGAAGCTCTTTAAAGTTTGTATCTAAAGAGTCATTGGGAAATTATGAATTTGTTTGAGACGTACAACAGATTTGAATAAGATAAAATATTTTTTTATTTTTTGAAAGGATAAAATGTATTATTATTATTTACCAACTATAGTACAGTCTAAATTATCCAGCCAAAACGGTACCGATAATTTAGTGGCCGGACTATCGAAAACCTCGAGTAATATGGAAAAGGTTGGGTGTTAGGTGTTGTGGCTTAGTGGTAGTGGCCTAGAGGGGTTGGAGACTAACCAAATCGAAAATAAAATGGAGGTGCCATTTATGTCTGAACTCTGATTTTTTTAACAATTATTATTCTATAATACAACTAATATAATAGAGCAAATAACTATTATTTGAATAAATAATAATAATACTTAGCACCGCAGCTTACTACCCATTCGTGTTATACGCTTTAAAGAAGTAAATTTCAATCAAGTAAACTGAACAGAGGACGAAAAGGATTTAGAATTCTTACAGATATAAATAAAGGAATAAGCTATAAAAGGATGAAACAAGACGCTCAGGACAGAGGAAAATGGTATACGCTGATGACTGTCTCAGGACAGATTCACAACAGAAGAAGAAACTGAACAACATAATTCAAATTATTTAATATATATATATATATATACATCATGTGAGAAATTTACAATATTTGTACTTACAGAAAGTACAGTAACATGTGGGACCTACTTCAGCAGTGGACAGGAGACATAAAACATTTAAAAAGTTTATAAAATGATATGTCCAAGATATAGTCCACATTACATATTTACATTACTTGAGTACAAACACGACTATATCTCGGAACTAAGGTCAAGTGGGAAACGTTCTTTCACGAATGTTTTTAATTGCTGTCATATCTTCTGTCCACTGCTGAGGAGTGTCCCACATGTTACGGTTAATACATACATTATTTAAGCAACGTGAGTCTTTTATTTTACACAATTTCACATTTTTATTCAAATAAAATTGTATACTTTATTTTACATATTGTTGATTTTTTATAACCTGCTAACATCTCTAGTTGTTGCAATGATAAACTCAGCTGTTACTTATAGTATTATTGTTGTATTTAAATACCAACATAGCCCGCTTTGATGGTCACATGGTCTAAATACACTACTATCGTTCTAGACTAGACTGGTGACCTGGCGGTCTAGGGGTAAGGTGTCAGACTTGTGTGCTGGCGGCCGGGGTTCATTCCTCGGTCCCGGCACAGATGTATCTGATTACCAAACCCTTCCTTCACCTCTGACAAGACGTGTATTAATCACAACTTGTGAATGTGGGGAATGCCAGGCCTCCACCGTTTATAGTAATTAGTATATAAGTTAGGTTTAGGTCCATGGTGCTGGCTTTGTGGGGAAGGTAGGCGGAGCGAGATCTTGATGGGGCACCTCCCCAGGTGGTGAATAAGGGGATGCCCAGCCCGTTGGGGCCCTTGCTGACCCGGAACCACCGGACCCGGTAGCGGCGGGATATCCAGTGGGGTGGGGTGCCGGGGGCGTAATATACCCGGGGTGAACCAACTAGATGAACAACAAATGGTAGGCGGTAATGTATGGACATTAGGTTTATGTGCTAAACTAGATGTAGTTAATAAATAAAAAGGAATTGTGAAAAAGAGAATAGAGTTAAGAAGGGTAGCACGCCCCAGTTTTTTTAATTAGGTACTGGGGTTAGGTCTAGGAAATGTTCAGGTTGTCTATTTCACTTAGTTGAATATATTATTTTTGTTAAGGTTATTATTCTAAGAACTGTTTTGTTGTTTATCTAAATTGTATTGACTGATTGTAGTACTAATGTAATGTTTTATTGTAACTATGTCTAAATAAACTAAACTAAACTAAACCTCCACCGTGGTTCGGATTCCACGTTAAACTGTAGGTCCTCCATTTCATCTCACAATCACCCTACCATTACACATTAGCGTAAGTGCGTGTAACCCGAAGGGAAAGTAAGACACGATGCTAAAAAAATCATTTACTAACATTATTAGTAGTTACAGAAATAGTTTCAACTGTCACGAATAGTATTTAATTAATAACCTGTCTGACACCTTAGCTCAGTCGGTGGCGTATCTGTCTATTGATCTTTGGGTTCCAGGTTCGATTCCCGGCAAGGCCCAAAATTTAATCTTTGTTGAAAAGTGACGAATTAACGGCCAGGGGTTGGATGTTGTGTCTTTTCTAGATTCATGTTAGCTTATAAGTCGTTTGGCGAGGTAAGTAGTCGGTTCAGAAAGTGACAAATAAATAAATAAAAAACCTCACTGTCATGTGCACGGTTTATTTGTCTCGCACAATATTTATCTATATTTACGTGTATTTATAATTAAAGGTTGTTATACTTGATTTAAAACAAAATGTATATGTAACAAGTATTGAATGTATCCACTATTCGCTTGGAAAACATTTTGTGTCGACCAACATACCTAATCCAATTATTTGAGCTTATTTTGACATTGCTATTTGTTACACTGGCAAATAATATTTAAGGTGGGATAGGACGCGAGAAAAAGCCAGTGTTTTTGCAGGTTTTTTTTTGAAAAAACATTATTTTGGCCAAAATAAATAAAATATTGCTTCAGTTCAAACATAGAATTCAATTTTCTTCACACGGTGACCTCAACAATTCTTGAATATCTGTCAAGGGTGTTCTGGAATTTAATAACAACTTTTTCTATTAATTTGACAAAATTGTTAAATAATGCTCATGACATATCTTCAGGAACTGTTGATATCAACACGTGTAGAAAATTAAGCTTTATATTTGTACTGGAGAAATATTTTATTCATTTTCGACATAAAAACTGAAAAAAAACACTTTTTTTTGCGTCCCCTTCCATCCCATCTTAAGGGGCGCCAGAAAGATCTACCTTTTTAATGTTAAATTGGCCAACTTTTATAGGGTCTACCTTTTTATTAGAAACCATTAAAAATAAAAATAAATCAAATTTTTACCACCCGATTTGATTTCCGGCTCCCCTTATTTAATAGACTCATTATTCTATTGTAGCAATATAATCAGGATCAACGATGATACTACATTTACAATACTGGATACAAATTGTATGTTTTCATTAATCTTCACCCATACTAAATATTTAATTAGATATTATAAATATGTACGATTAACTATAGGGGAGAATATTGCACAGCATAATTAATAACAGGAGTTGGAAACCAAACCGGTTGGTAAAATTTGATTTTTTTTAAATCATTAATTTCTCTTTATTTGTATAATTAATTTGTGACAAGTTTCATGCAATTTTGATGAGGAGAAATTTGATTTTTTAAATCATTAATTTATCTTTATTTGTATAATTAATTTGTGACAAGTTTCATGCAATGTGGATGAGTAGAAAAAAAATCATGATTTAAAAATATATATATATATATATATATATATATATATATATATATATATATTTGTGTGTGTGTGTGTGTNTAATTTCTCTTTATTTGTATAATTAATTTGTGACAAGTTTCATGCAATTTTGATGAGGAGAAATTTGATTTTTTAAATCATTAATTTATCTTTATTTGTATAATTAATTTGTGACAAGTTTCATGCAATGTGGATGAGTAGAAAAAAAATCATGATTTAAAAAAATATATATATATATATATATATATATATATATATATATATATATGTGTGTGTGTGTGTGTGTCACCCGTAAGTTCACTGAAGGAGTTACACTACCTTTCCCCAACTGAGGACCGCATAAGTTCTTGAGGAACTGTCCGGGGGTCATATATTATATTTATAATACCTGATGGCAAAACATATTACATACATACATTTAAATAGCCCTACACACATAAACCTATACCCTTTTATCCATCCATCAATACATTACACAAGTGACACTATATTAACGATTCAGGAAACTTATTGGAAATTAACGACCATTTATGTCAGCTACAAGTGCATAATTTGTGGTTTATTTATCCAATTTGAAGTATTTCAATGTGAGATATAGGTCCGAAATTAACGAACTCGGGTACCACAAGCGGCCCATGGGTGGAGGGTTGAACATGCCTGCATTAGCATTTATTTAATCTATAGCCATATTAAAATAAGGCCTATTGGTGTTAGAAACCTTATCACAGACACTTTGTAATCTTCCAGCGAGTAGCGCCTTTGAATACAAACTAGGTGATTGTACTGATTCAGACATTCTTGTCTTTAAAATCTGATCTATCATTTTTCTGGCAATATTTAGACAATGTGGTGGCGAGCTAGCTTATAAAGTTTTGGAAATAAGTGGTCTTGCTACTAATATGGTTATTGAGTGTGATGTTTGTATCCAAAAATACGAGTATTATGGTCTAGTCATCAATAAAAACACCCTTGGGAATTTGAATACTATGGACAAGAAGTATAGACGGGATATTTCCATTTGTGCTTTACAAATTAAAGCCCAAGGCACGGCCTGTGTCCTAAATGCGTATATAGCTGGTAAAATATTACCATACGACTGCAGCTAAACTGCCATACAACACATTTTAATCTAGCAGAAGCTATAATTCTAAAGATAAACCAGTAGTTTAGATCCAATCAAATCCTGAACTACTAAAGAAATGCCTACTTGATAGAATCCAAAATCTGAGAATGGTATTTAGATTCATATTCCAATAAATTTTTTCGTTTACCTAGAAACACTAAGACTTGGAGCCTATGAAGATATGTATTACCTTCAAAAAAAGCATTAGATTTACATTTTTAAATAAAAAAGGTGGGGATGGCTGTTGGAGAAAAAAACTGTTTTGAAGTGCTGCAAAAACTTGACATGCTGTGGATTCGAAAACTGGAGAAACAGACAGATCAAGGGGGTGAAAAAATCCAGAAAATCTAAAGAAAGTTAGAGGAACTATACGAAGAGGAAGAAGACCCACTGAAGCTATCACATGCAGGAGGATACTAATAAATCGATGTGTTAAGAAAAAGTTGTATTTCATTTTCAGTTTCATTTTCCCGAAAGCTCTGTTTTTTCATGCCTTTTCCTCATCAACCAACAGAGATATTGAGCTGAAAATTGTTCAACATAACTAGCCAGTCTAGAAAAAAAAAATTATAAATAAATATGTTAAAACTATTGCTCGGTTTGGCTTTTGAAATATTTTTGACACATTTTTTCTAGATCTATTTGGCACATAGCTTCGGAATTTTTTTTAAATAAAAGCTAATGATTTTTTTGTTTGTAGTTATAAATTTATGTACCTAGACTGGTAGAATATTTAGTAATAATTTCATGGTTATTGAATTTTTATAACGATAATATTACTTTCTCTCTCCAAGTGGTTCCAAGATAGATACTCTTTACAGGATGGGCACTCTTATATGAGTACCAATTCTAACAATAAAATATTGGGGTCTTCATTTTCTGAGCGCGCTTGGATGCTGTCTGCCTACATTCTTAAAATCCCTTAATATTTTCACAATAACATTATTGTTTTACTTTCTCTTGACCCCTCGGAGATAGAAAGGTATTGTGTTCATCAAAAGAATCAAATTCAATCTGTTCATAAATGTCGACGTTTCATGACCCAGAAATTTAAAAAATGGTTTTATTGATTTTGGCGGTCTGTCTTTATCTCGGCTTAGAGCCGAAACCATTTTACCGATTGGGCTAAGACATATTATCTAGGGTTTTAATAAGGTTCCCCCAAGGGATTTTTGGAATTAAATATCTAAGACCCAAAATTAAGGGTAGCTTACTGAAGGGCAAAAAGTTAAATAATAGAATTTATTGAAATCCAACTGTTATGATTTTAAATTAAATTTTGTATATTTTCATTGATTAACATTACAAACAAAATGGCAATTCTATTTAACCATGAAAATGAATTTGAGGATACTTTACATGAGCAGAAATGTCAGGTTTTTATCATTTCTCCGCAACTAATCAATATTCAATATAACTTACCAATGTAAAGCTGTAGTACTATTATAAGTAAAAACCTTTTACCTGAAATACATTTTTTATCAAACCAATAGTTTCTGAGCTATAAGAAAAAAAATTATTTATGGAAATCTTTGAAATTGAAACTATTGTCGGGCTTTCTGATGGACAGAGATATCCCTTATCTCTCAATATGTCAGTAACAGCCTATTATTTCGTTTCACAAATCTTATGAGTGTTTAATAAATGTGGTGTATATTTTAAGATAAAATAAGATACATTTTATGTGGTGACTTTATTATTTATTTAACATTTGTCACCATAGCTTAAACTTGCATTTAAATAGTTATGAAAGTAAAAGTTAGAAAGTGTGTTATACAAGATTCCCTCGCGAATCAAAAAGATAGACGTTCGAATATAGGCTTAGAATAATTGACCCCAAATATCAACCGGTGTCTCACGCTGCTTTGAAGTCACAGATGTATACGTTGATACATCAATTTGAAGAAAGATTATTTTAGGAAGTTACTCAAAAGCCTTTTGATCTGAAGATGTTGCTTTGGACAAATAGTATCAACACTTTTATAACACTAATGGTATCAATGTCGACCACAAAAAAAAAGTTGTCGTTAATTTATAAAAGGTTCTTCTATCAGAATCTGACTATACATTTATTTTGTACTGTAATAATAGTTTAGAATCCTCTTTGGTTGCTGCATGGTTTAAGGTGTCACCATTGCAATAAATTAGACTGCCGATGACAGGGAGTCGGGATTCGTATCCCAGTCGAATATACTGAGGAGGTTTTTTCTTAAATGGTTTACCAATCTCTTTCCACGCAAATGTGGGTAACCCTACACTAACTCTGAATTCAACCTTCCTCATCCCTACCTTATTAAAGTAATTACTACAAAGGTGTTTCACCCAGACGGGTAGTAAGACTTAGTGAAAATAAAGTGATTAGGTGCGAAATTGACCAAAGATTAAAAAAATATATATATAAAACCATAAAATTCCCTAAAAATACGTTTATATAAATAAACAAACTACCTATTGCTATTCTACTATAATTACATTACAGTATTTTAATAATCTGAGGTTTATGTTCATGATTTGGTTTTCTTATTAATACATACCTAGGTTTATTCTGGGGACCGGGCTATCTACATTTTACAGCACTAAAGTAGTGTTGAATAAGGTATAATGTAGAAGAAATGTACCCGTATTTGCATGAAAGGAGAATAGGAAACCGTTTAGGGAAAGAAACTATCAATAAACCCAGCCACTATTTGAACCCTGAATTTCCGGCTAGGAAAAACGAGACCACACGAGGCTAATCCTTTAGCCTGCGTGACCACCGGAGTTAGGAGTTCAACAATAAAGTAGAAAAGGCCAATAATTGTTGCCACTGTAATTTAAAATCTGTATTATTATTATTATTATTATTATTATTATTATTATTATTAACGAATTATCCTGACTGATAAATGGATTAATACAATAACTAGACCCTCATATTGTTCATTTACAGTTTAATGGACACAATATTACTAAAGCACTTTAGTTTCAGTGCTGAATATTGGTTAGTGACATTGTTCCATAACAGTTGGGCAACATTTTTACATGTTTCTCAGCGGGGAAAACATGTTTCCCGTGATCCATTTCAAGTGGGATACAAGAAACAATGTTGGCGAACATTTCCGACAACAAGTAACGTGGGCTAGTAGGTGAGGTTGCTGATCTAAATCTTGTCTCTCTTCATTATTTTGGGACCAACCCTTTGTAAAATAACTTTAAAATCTTTAGGAGACATCCAGTGACCTGGTGGTCTAGGGGTTAAGGTGTCAGACTTCTATGCTGGCGGCCGGGGTTCAATCCTCGGTCCCGGCAAAGATTTATCTGATTACCAAAGCCTTCCTTCACCTCTGACAAGACATCTTGTGAATGTGGGGAATGCCAGGCCTCCACCGTGGTTCTGATTCCACGTTAAACTGTAGGTCCTCCATTTCATCTCACAATCACCCTACCATTACACATTAGCGTAAGTGCGTATAACCCGAACGGGTAGTAAGACGCGGTGCTAATAATAATAATAATAATAATAATAATAATAATAATAATAATAATAATAATAATAATAATAATAATAATAATAATTTAGGAGACATGCGAGGGAAGTTCTTAGAACCACTGCCGTCTTAGAGCTCCAGTTTTGCCATAAGGTTATTTGTATGGTACGAACCATTTTGAAGCACTTTACGAACCCTCCACTGTTTTCTTCTGCTCTGTCTTCTTGAATAGCTCGTAGCTACATACAAAGCATAATCCAAAGCAATATCCTCCTCAACATACATCTTTTACTCAACTGAACTCTGTATGGAAAACAAATGTTTCATCATTGTAGTCTGGACGTGAAACAATGTTTCTTTAATGTCTGCCAAGAATCTGTTTCTCATGATGGCCAACATTTGTGGAACAGTTGGGAAACAGTTGGAGAAACAAGTGGACAGCATTTGGCCAACAATGTTTCCAAGTGCGTACTGGGCTTAAGGAACAGGGATCAGGAAGGTGGTTTAAATAAATGCACCCATACTAGCGTGGGGAAGAGATGGAAAAATCACATTAAAAAGCAACTGCATTGTACCCGGATGAGAAAAGAAACTCGACCAACCTGTTACAGTAAAGATACTATGTTGCAGGTCTAGTTCCTTGTACCACGTGACCACCAGTACAGGTTTTGTACCCCACGTTATTAAATGTGTGTTAGTTTCAAACATTTTATTGTAAATCCCGCAACATTGAACTCGTGGATTAAACGTCAAGCTCTTATAGTCTGGCTTGGTGGTGATCGGGAGATTTATGGTTCTAGTCTCAGCCGAGTGCACCGAAGGTTTTTTCCTGAATGGTAATCAATTGCCATGAAAGTGTGGGCACATTGCAATGCTATTGTAGCCAGTTACATTGTAACAGCTCAAATCTAATGGCACAACACTCACCCTCCGAACCACTGGACTCCAACTCCATAACAAGCTTGGCCGAACCTCCTTTCTCTAACACACTATCTGGCTAACTGATGAGAGGCGGGACTCGGCATGGTCCAAGAAAAAAAGGTCATACCCATGGCAAAGAAATGAAGGCTTCGTTGCGCTACTAGTTGTTACTTCCTCCACCTGACTTGTCCTAGCGCACGTTCTTTTGTCGTCATGCCAACGAAGCTTCGGTGAGCTTCCACAGGCTTCTACACTCTTCGAGGTCTCGTCCCTTCCGCTCCCCTTTATCCCTTGTTTCTCCTACTTTTTGATAACAGGTGGTCTGGTAAGCTTGCTATATATGGCGGTGTTTTGTAGATACAGTGTTACCAACTGTACAATCTGGTTACTCCCTTTGATGTAATTTCACCACCTGTACAATCCAATTTTAGGATATATTCTAAAAGTAATATTCTGCGGCCCTGCTATAAAATAACAAATTCACATTAGTTTTTTTTATGAAAATCGGTGGGTTTAGCAATATAATGCCAGAAAGTAGCATCTTACCGGTTTAAATACAATCCATTTCAGGTTCAAGTAATATCACGAGAGACTATAGAGTTGGCAACACTGTGTAGACATCGTCACTCATTGTTTCATAGGCCTACTAAAAGTGAGAGCGGTAAATTAAGCTGAGACTTAATTATATCCTTCAAAATTTTCTTTCGGCTAAATTTGTGGGAATCTTTTCGAAATTATTGATTTGGTCTTATAAATTTGAATTTTCAATTATGGGATGGGTTTTTGGTGAGTTTGCAACCACGTTCTCGGTTTATTTAACCTTTTGGGTAAACTTAATATTTGCTCAAATGTAAACGTATTTTCTGTTTTCGCCGCCAGGTGACTATATTGGGGGAAACGAACACTTAGTAACCTATGATATACTTATAACTTATATAGACTTGGACTGCCTTAAATTTTTAAAGAGGAACCTGACCGCCCTTGATTTGTATAATACGAGTACTTTATGTAGTTATCTCTTTGGGATTCATTGTTAGGCAGGACACTTATATTTAACACTGTACAATTAATATTAGAGTGCGCGCGAACTTATTTGTTATTGTAAGATATCTTCTAAATGCCCTTCTTTATATCACGTGTCTTTGTTACGTCATTGGACGGATTATTAGCATGGGGGACGTGATAACTTTATAATGAATTTGCTTAGTAATCTTAGAATCTTTAATTATCGTAATGCCCAGAATATTGGTGCCATAAGAGGCGAGCTTGTTTAATATTTGAGTCTTCCACTCTGGTCACTCTAGTCAATATTTATATATTTATTAAATATTTTTGTTTAATATTAAACTCGTACGTGTCTTTGATTTCCAATAGAATATAGAATTATTCTTTTGTAACTTCCTGACTATAATTTCTCTTAAAAGGTGGTTACTCTATCCACCTAATCCCTACCTCATTAACATAATTCAATACAGATGTACCTGCACTAGTGGATATGTGGTCTAAATATCAAGCTCACGTATTTTGTTTGGTTGGTAGCGGGGAAGCCGGGATTCAAATTCCTGCTAGACGGATTGAGGGTCATATTTCACATATGGTTTCTAACACTTTCTCTACGCAGATCCAGGTACATCTCTAAATCATAATTTTCTCATCCCTTGCCCTTTCACATAATACACGTGTGTATAACCTGAATGGGTAATAAGACTTGCCGGTAAAAGATTATTAAAAAATAGGCTGGATAATAAGATGCGATGAAAAATAATATAATCATAATATGAAAATGTTGGCAAGGAATCGGATAGATGTCGGAAGTGTTAGGGAAACTCCGGCAGTTAGTTCTAAGTCTAAAGTATACAATGTTAGTAAGTGTTTTTTTTCTAGTGCGTGACAGACCCGTAGGTCGATATGGGTGGAGGGGACACATCCTAGTAAGAGGACGTCCCCAAAGAGTTAACCGACCATCTGTCGTCGCGACGCCGCAATTCCGAGAACCCGCTAACTTATTTATGTAGGCACGGCGTCGTTTACCGGTAATTTCAGTGGCGTCCCTTTCTACTTCTGCATCCCCATCAATAATTCAAAAGACTTGCGGTTCCCAGAAAATAAAATATTCTATCTTGAAGAACTTTTGTTATGTACGAATTCTCTTCTTTCTTATGTGTTTTATTTTAGCTTTAACCTATTTTTTATATTCTAAATGAATTTCTGAGGATAAATTGGATGAATACAAATGAGATTATAATCAAGCTTTAGTGCTTATGATAGTAAATGAAGATGTACATGAAATTTATTGTGAGATAATGCCATCTGTGAATATATCTTTCAATTAAATTTGCCTTCTATTTTAATTTAATTGAATTATGTTAGTAAATCTACAAAATGGTGGCATTGACAATTTTGTATTTGTATTATAAAACCTTCATTGGTGGCCACTCTCACAGTAGACTGGACGGTCCAGGATGTGAATATCAGGGTTCAAATCCCAAGAGTCATCTAGACCTGTAGTTGTCTCTCCTAACTTTTTATCCATGGAAAGGACCCTAACATTTTAAAGACATTATACTGCAAACATTTACTTAACAAATGCAAGCTATAATGCAATTAGTTTGTTGAGTGTTCCAAACTAAATCTTTGGGTGAATTTTAATTAAGAGAGTGCGTGAAAAACTGTGGACAATATCTGGGGTGTGCAATGTGGTATTATGCCAGGTATAGCTTGCATGGATCATATATTTTCATTGCAGCAAGTGATCGAGAAATATATGGAAATAAGGAAGAAAGTCTACTGTGCATTTGTTGATTTGAAAAAAAAAAAAGCGTACGATTGGGTGGATAAGATTATTATGAAATGTTCTGAGAGAGTATGGTGTGAATGCCTGGCTAGTAAATGAATTTTTTTCTGTTTATGATGGAAATAAAGCGTGCATTACGGTGGATGTAGCTTTGAGCGATTGGTTTGACGTTGAAAAAGGTCTTAGACAAAGTTGGGTTATGTCTTTATCGTTGTTTGATGTATTAAGGGAACGAGTAATTCTTGTGAAGATGCGGTTGGTGTGCAAATGGAATGTTAATATGAGAGTGCTTTCATACAGTATGCAGATGATGCCCTATTAATGGCTGAGAAGCAAAGTGACTTGCAGAATGCATTAAATCGTTTGAGTGTAGTGACTGGAAGAACTGATTGTAGTATTATCTACGATGGCTACAAACAATTGCTCAACTGTATTTGGGCAGAACGTTTTATAAAAATGAAAGAATATATTATCAAATCGACAGATGTCTGAATGCGTTTTGGAGAATAGTCGGATGTATGTGGACTATTGCAAATATTTAAGTGGTATCTAAAGAGGCAAATATAGCAGTATATAAAAGTGTGTTAACGCCAACATTGGTGAATGGATATGGAGCGTAGATTTGACATAGGAATCACAAGATCACGGTGAATGCGGTTGGAATGAGATATCTAAGAAATATATGTGGAAAAATTCGTATGGACAGTCAGTAATAAATGGGTGATGGAGTGCGGCTTGAAATAGAATCCAATATGTCAATGTAAATTAAGTGGGTTGAGAGGATGAGTGTGGATCGAGTGACGAATAAAATATATGACGCATGAATGAATGGATCAAAAGTAAGAGGTAGGTTATGTAAGAAGTAGTTAAATGTTGAGACGAATGTGTGAAAAAGAGAAACATTAAATAAGAGTCTTAAAAATAAGAGAAGACACTATATATGGATGTTGTTGAAGTAAAGAGAGTATGAAAGTATAGTGAAGTGTGGCGAATGCTATTGAGGATGGATCAAGTACGGAGTTGGTTTTTGAGCTATATGTTAAGTTTCTTGCCTGCCCCGTAAGAGAGCGGCACTATTAAATATGTATTTTGTTTCCTAGATCATTTCTAGCTCTCCCTCCACGAAAACAAGGGATACATTTCCTCTCAATTTAACCTTCCTCACTCGTAACCCCTTAGTGCAAATACATGTTAAGAGACTTGGTGGAGAGTAAAGCCCCCCTCATACACTTTCGGAATTGCTGGCAATTTTAACCACACGTGATTGTCCGGAAGGTTTCCCGATAAAGCACCTACACTATCTTGAGATGCGAGAGGCTTTCCAGTCCCCGATTCTCGTACATTCTCCCGTTCATAATAAGTCTAATAACTACTCTTTGATCATCCTTAAAACGATTGTAACTGATACAACTTCAGAATCTCAAGTACGAAATGCTTAGAGATATTACCAACATATATGATAATCAGTAAATAGGTGGTAGTTTTGTGAGCCTTAGAACACCACCAAAGATTGCTGATGTAAAAGTTTGCTCCATGCGGTCATGTTCAATCCTGACACCACAGCCTATACTCACGTGAGGGAAAAACTGTCCCTGCGCAGCGGCCACACTCACTCGGGGTTGTCAACCGTTCGGTTAATTATGACGATAAAAACTGAAGAAAATTCAGTAAGGTTTGATTCTGCTCGGAACTATCCGTCCTGGATAATTTTGAAGTAAATTGTCCCATATACTCTCGTAATCACCTGTACAACTTATAACGTACCGTTAAAATTCCCCACAATCTAGAAGGTCAATAAGGCCTTTGGACAATAATGTATTTTTCCGCACCGGCGGGAATCCGGACAAAGGAATCGGTATCATCTTGTCTGGTTTTCCGCTGACATGGAAATCAGGTTTTGGATACCGGATCAGAGAACTGATGTGTTTTCCTAAATTTTGTTTTGTACACTTTTTTATTCTAACATAGATTTATATCAATCTATGGCTAAATAATTTTTGTGATCTCAAAAACGCTTTGAGAGAATAATATCAAAGCAATCCTACATGTTTATCTTATTTAGATGGCCGGTATTTTGGGACAAAATTCACAGTTTAAAGGGAAACTCGTCAAGTCCTGATTGAAAAGAGTTGGATTTGTTAAAACGAACTACACACGTAAAAGTAATTATTGACTAGATATAGAATCTACTCAAGGTAAATCAATACCACGGGCAAAATTAACGATATATAAAAACAAAACTGAATTTCTTTCATTACAAAGGCTATACAAAGAGTGTTTTTTAAAATATCAAGTATTTTCTGAGGTATGTGTTCAAACATAGAATAATAATATACATATATTACTTATGCTTAAAATCTAGTACGTAACCACAAGGGTTTGTTTACAATATTGAAGGCTACACATCAGTTAGCATACAGCTTAAAATATTAACACTTCAGGGTTTTTATAATCTGTACGACTATCACGGAAGTGAGCTTAATTTCTAAAAAGATATCACAGCACTGTTTTATATCTAGAATGTGTTGATAAAAGTCTATTTACAATCAATAAAACCACTAAAGCAGTGTTTACAATAATTTAGAAAACCACCGCTAGTGTATTATCAGGAAACCTACCATAGCAATGTAGCTACAATCTAGAAGCTGTTTCAGTACTTTGTTTAAAATCTAGAGGGTAATTACAAAATTTTATTTATATTAAAAAAACTGCTACCACAATGGCTTAACCCTATTTAAAATCTAAAAAGCCACCACAAGACTTTATTTTTGGTGTCATCAAGGCAATTATTATTTTATTTGTGAGTGTATTAGTCGTACGTGAGAACAATGACATCCAGTCACCTCTAATTTACCTTAGTTTTAATCCAGGCTTAGAAAGACGTTAGTGTATATGTGTGTCAAAGCAGGCCTAATGTGCAAGTTATTCTGATCTCGCCACAAGTGTAGCTCCAAGCACTATGAACCCAAATTGAACTAAGATTCTATAAAACCAAACCTAATATACGATTCAAAAATAAAATCCTTACTTGAGCTAAGAAGCAGACTTAAGTGCTATTTTTACCCTGTGTCTTAGACTACTTCCTGTCTAGGCTATCTGTAACTAATTGCACTAGTGTGAAACGTTTAGGAGGTTAGAACTTTATAGAAAATGTAATCGGGTTTGTGTGGAGTGAGAGTGGGAAACAATTGAAGGGGGAAAAACTCTTACTACACCCGACCAGGATTAGAGCCTCAATCTCCCCATCACCAGCAATATAAATTGGATAATGACGCATCAGACCAATTAACCACTAATGCAATTCAGCCGGGATTCTATCCTCGACTACATCACCATGCCCGCCAGACAAACCAAACTAGATTACGTGTAGTCCACGTGTCCACCGGACGGGGTCTCAAGTGTTAATTAGTAAGCAAGACTTTTAGAAAAATAAAAAGTGTCTTTGAAATTATGTAAGACTAAATTATAATAAATAGCACCATCAAAAAGAGTGGAAGAAATTAAAAGACAAATCAGACATTATGAATGACACCCTAGCAATTGATAAAATGTAATTGGCTATACTAAGAAACAATTTTTAACCAATACTTTATTGCAAAAAAATAATATTTTGAATGTGTTTACTTTAGTATTTAAATAAAATTATTTTCACTTTCTCGGATAGACTAGATTTATTAATTCATAGTTTTATTATGAAATTGTGATAAATTATTCGTATTTACAAATGTCATTCAAACATTTTATGATAGGCTTGATATAATATATACTTCGTTTTCCCTCAAAAATAGCAGATATATCTTGATGGATTACATTATTACCCTATCTTCCATTGTGTAATCCGGCAAGGTAAGTCAGCTGTATTTCAGAGTAGATGGAATGGAAATGTGAGTATTTTGGTTTGGTTCTGGCTATGCTGTAGGAAATTAAAAAATATTCAGAAATGTGTTTATTGTTTCGCTGTTTAAAAAAGATAGTTATTTTCATACGACAAAGATGTTTGTGTATCGCGTCTTACTAACCCACCGATTCATCCCGTGGTGAGAATAAGAAAGGTAGACCTGTGCGCATGTTCTCCCAACTGCCCCCTCTATCCGTGACGTCAGCAGCGTGAAAGACAACTTGAGGGAAACCATACACAAACATCTTCTATAGTGTTTGTTAATTATTATTATTATTATATTTAGCACCGCGTCTTACTACCTGTTCAGGTTATACGCTTTAATTACTAATTACTCTAATGGATTAGGAATTGGGAAGGTTGAATTAGAGGAAGTGAACCCGCATTTGCGTGGAGG
>CABFOV010000873.1:24347-48884 GCA_902141375.1 Timema poppense
CCCCCAGTTCACCCGACCGAGATTCGAACCTTGATCTCCCCGTCCTCAGCATGTGTGTTAATTGTTTTAAAACTTGACATACCTGTATCAATAGTCGCATGGTCTAGCTAGTAATTCCCGTGCTAGACTGGATTACACGTGACGGGGGGATCGGGGTTCAAATCCCAGCTGGGTGTAGGCCTACAAAGGTTTTTTTTATGATCGGTTTTTCCACCCTCCATTCATGCAAATTTGGGTAAATTTTCTCTAAAGTTATACTTTCCTCATCACTATCTCATTAGAGTAATTAATGTATAGAATTAACTATTATTATTATTTGCACAGAGTCTTACTACCCGTTCGGGTTATACGCACTTACGCTAATGTGTAATGTTAGGGTGATTGTGAGATGAAATGGAGGACCTACAGTTTAACGTGGAACCCGAACCACGGTGGAGGCTTGGCATTCCCCACAATCACAAGTTGTGATTAATACACGACTTGTCAGAGGTGAAGGAAGGGTTTGGTAATCAGATAAATCTTTGCCGAGACCAAGGATTGAACCCCGGACCCCAGCACATAGGTCCGACACCTTACCCCTAGACCACCAGGTCACCTTTTTTTTTATAGAATTAACTAATGGACCCACTTCAGTATCCGCATGGTCTAAGGCGTCACTCTCGCAATAGACTAGACAGCCGATGACGGAGAGATTGAGGATAGAATCTCGGTTGGGTGTACTGAGGCTGGTTTTTCCTACATTATTTTCCACTTTCTCTCCACATAAGTGCGGGTTCATTTCCTCTAAATAAAAACCTTCCTCATTATTAGCGTAGTTAGTACATACGCGTATAACACTAGCGATTATTAAGACGCAGTGCTAAAAAAACTAATGCAATGTAGAGTAATTAACTAACCCAAATGTGTACTAAGAAACGGTAAGGGAAAATTCTCGTATCATGTAAAATTGTTCTAGGTATTGTTATAATAATATTCACAAACTATTAAATGCATTAATAAAAGTAAATGTTTTCCAAAGGATACACTTAATAAAACAAAATGCATTTAAAAGAGCGTACTTTAATTTGTAATACTTAAGTAGTTTCCACTTATTAATTTTCTAGCATATACAATAGCGCGATGTTTAGTGTATGTGTAAATACAATAAATTAAGAGTATTTTTGGTGCGTCACTATTTTTAAGGTATGCCATAAAATCATATAGGATATAAAAATCAAGCATCCTGTGTTGGAAAAGGAGGTATCCTTCTTTAGGAATATAATGCCCAGTAACCACCATCCAAATCCTTTCAGATTGTTTCCAGACCTATCTAATTAATTATCATGTCGGACCTACGCTTCCCACGGACCTAACGTATTAGGATTACTTGCAGGGAAGGATAGGATCCACGCCAAAATGTATGTGTGGGTTCGTAATTTATAGACGGCTTTGGTTTTTTGGGTTTTTGGTAGAACTACAAAATGAGGTGTTATAAAGAAGTTTACAGAAAAGATATAAAGATTTAATTTAGGAGCCCACGACAGAACTGGTTTGGTATGAAATACTTAACTTAGGGCACAAGCACCCGGTGTTCTATCCCACACAGCCCCACAAACAGGCAGAGTGATCCCTTAGTCTAGATATTATTTTGTCAGCCCAGATAGCTCTAAACCAGAACCATATATACTGAAAATTGTCCTGGTCGCCAATAACAATGCTGACACTGTTTTGAGTGGTCATCTTTTTCATCATATTGTTTACTAACTAATCAAAACACGCTAACTATACCAGTTCTGTCACTTGTAACGTTCAACACTAACAATGTTAATTTAAATAAACACACCAATTTAGGGCAGGACGATTACACTCACGTATTAAGAAAACAATGGCTTATTTACTTTATGAATTAGAATACTTTTCACAACGGTGATGAAGCGTGCATGAAAAAAGAACACAATCTACTTTGCAATGGTAAATGTGAACTAGCCAAACAGCAGCAAAAAGTGCTAATCGATATAGACACGTCACAGAAAATGCATAATTTGAAGAAACGTAGAGTTTTATTTGAAATATCAACAAAATTTCAAATACATTCTTAAAATAAGTTGATGGTTTTGTAGCCTGTACATTTAGCACTCTAAACACCATCATCTTTGTTTTAGCATTTAAAATGTACGTCATATAAACAATGCTGTTTGTATAAAGTGTATAATAATTACATATTAAGTTTAGTGTATAGTGATAAAAATATAATTGGTTCAATTAATAAGGTCAACATTTTTAAAATATATTTTTTAATTAGGCTGACTATGCAATATAATAGTTGTGTTACCTATAACGGGAATTTTTGTAAATAATATGTTTATTATTCGATTATATCCTAAGCTGGATAAACGAAATATTTACATATTTATATGTTTGTATATTACATGTATGTATGTATGTTTGCACAAATATTTAATTTTATTGTGTAAACTTTCATGGGTCAAGTGCTTGGTTAACTGGAAAGCAAATTTTATTTAAAAACAACTATATTTATTTAACTGTACTGCATACATTATATTATAGTTACCATTATATTTTAAGTATCATGTTAACACAAGTCTATTTAAGTTCTATACAACAAATGTTCTTAGTTACTCTGTAAATCTGGAAATTATGATATAGTAAATGATTTAAGTTCTATATGACAAATATTCGTAGGTTTTTTGCAAATATAGGCCTTTTGAAGTAATGATTTATGTACGTTATATATTAAAAATATGTGTAACTTCTCTACAGATCTGTACAATCTGATGTAATTTATTTAAGTTCTACATTACAAATATTCGTAACTTCTCTTCAGACATATACTGTACTATGTAAGGCTAAATCCGTCTAAAGTTTAAACACTATCGTGGGATATACACCGAAATCCGTGCTACAGTGAAACAGCTCACCATAAGATGATGTAATTCTCAAAAGGGGACAAATTTTAGGTGTCGGATGGTTTCACCTTTCTTATTCCCACTTTGGGTCTATCTACATACTCATACTAAATGGGTGGAGATGATAAAGGTATAATATAAACTCAATGTACTCCTTTTTGCGTAAAAGGAGAGTTAAAAACCACCCCAATACATCCGACTGGATTTCTAGCGCAAACCTCCCAGTCATTGGCAATCCAGTCCAGAAAATTCGCACCTTGTGTTTTGAAGCGTTTATTTAAAGACTAAACAGTTCACAATGGTTTGTTTATCTAGTTTAATAGTTGTACTGCAAATATTAGGCTCTATAATTTAACCAATTTATCTGTAGTATAAGGGTAAAGATAGCACTTCAATTAGTGTGAAGAGAGGATGTAAAAACTACAATGATAAATTATATTTGAAAAACACTCCAATGTACCCAGTCAAGGCTCGAAACTTAGCCTTCCATACACCGAAGATATTGCATCCTGCGAGCCTGATGCCTTTAGAACCTGCAACCACCTATGCACTTTACACAACGCTGCCAATGTTCCAAAGTACAATTTTCACCAATATCCATTTTAGTTACTAAAAAACTTCAATCCACTTTCCACTATTTATATATCTGTAGGGATCACGAGCCTGTGTAGTTGAAATAAAAATAAAATTGGGTCTGAGACAGCAAAATTTCATTGATATCAACCAGATGAAATAAACTATCTGTCATGACTGCCGGACGTGGCCAACCCTCTGTTACTCTCTCCCTCAACCAACAGCGCGCAGCAATTTCACAAGGGAGGCACCGTCAGAGATAAAGATCTAGTTTATGACTTCACCCCACGTGGTTGGAAACCGAAACTTAGACCATAAAAACCTAGTTCAATACTTGGTCGTAAGGAGTGCATTAATAGTGCATGGTGCACTTTGGTAGACTCCTGCGTGTGTTTTGTTTTCTGAACAGCATGGAAGGGTGGTTACTGCACGCAACCATCCGTGGCCCTAAGGACCGATCAAGGGGAGCTCCGCTCATTGGGAATTAATGGAGCTATAAATAAACGGTCGGTGTAGTTTGGCGTTTTGATTAAATTAGTGCTACATGTGCAGATTTATCAACTTGAAATATCACTACCAGTATTGGTGGGCTCTTGGACTAAATTCAAGACTATTATAAACTGGTACTCTGATGACTGATAGAGTGGAGTTGGAATCCCGGCTAGGTGTTCTGAGGGTGAATTTTCCTAGATGGTTTCTCAATCTTATTCCTGTTAAATACAGGAACATTTCCTCTCGATTTTATTGACCCCATTCCTAGCCCATTGATGGACATTTGACAATGGCCCCGACGGATATTATGTCATGGTGAAAAAAACAACTAAAAATAGTTTAGTTCTTTAGTATACTTGTAGATTTATAGGGCACCACCAGTTGGAAAGGTGGTAGGCCTCACTGACATCTAGCAATAGGTTTTTTTATTACAAATATTGATTGAAAGTGATTAATGTAATTCTATTTGGAAATAGTTATTATTTGCTTAGTAATACTATATTTTATATATAAAAGTATTATCTAACGAGTTTAGTAATACTTGTATTAATGAAACTATTATTATTATTATTTTTGTTTTGAGGTTTTTGCAATAAGAGATATTATTGTCCATGAAATAATCAATTAAAAAGTATTCTTTCCATACCTGTATCTTGTCATAACCGGCCAGCAAAATAAATAAATGTTTTTATAACTTAGAGAGAAATAGAGTGAGCCAAACATAATATTAGTTTCAAAATAAGAATTTTATTTTTTAAACACCCTAAGAACACAACCTTCTTGACGATTTGTATGACGTCATCAACCGCCTTTGTTTACTTTTCGTACCTGTCAGATACCACCTCTCCTACTGTTAACGTCCTATAATCATTATTCTAAAATAGTGTAAAAATAATATTCTGTAAGAGCATAATTATTCGAAGGCTTATTCTGGCAGGAGGTTAACCCACGCTTGTACATTTCCTTGGAAGTCAAGAGTATTGGGTTGCCATCGTGTTGAGAGTAGCATATAGCTCATATAGCTTGTATCCTGTTGACGAGCGAGCACGGTGCGACTGATGGACCTTCCTGGCTGGTGGAAACCGAGATCAACAGTTTTGTGTGTGAGAATTAATACACAGTTGTTGAATGTTGGAAGCCATGCTGAGGATATGCGTGGTGGTGTCTAGCACGTCTGACTAAATGACGATATAAAATGTGATCTGGTAGTTCACCCCGCCGGAGGGTCAATCGCGGGTCTACAGAAAGGTTGCGAGACCGTTATCGTGCCTGCTCCCTCGTCACGGGAGATCTACCCGGTTACTCATGTAGCAATTTAGCATCTGACTTGATTAATAAATATATCTTATTGGACTAACTTACTAGTCTCACTCCCCAAGAACCATCCATCCCAACCCCTACCACTCGGGGTCCATTCTAACAATGAAAGTCCCTACGGTGCCCCGGTAGTGCTGTAGTAGGGTACCGGGCACCCAGCTAAAACCAGTGAACTTACACAGTTTTGTCAGAAGTAGGACAAGGACGTTTCAATTCTTGTATAATTTAAGTGGGTATGTAATAAAATCAACTCTACATGTAACGGGACTAGTTGCATGGTTGTCACGCCCCTGCAAAACCGAGAGAACATCACGGTTTTCTGCGTTTGGAAAAAAACCCGTCAAAAAACATAACATTTCTCCGAAAAACTTAAAAAATAATTCTAACATAGGTGGTTTTGGATCATTAAATAATTTTTTTTAATACTAGAAGTAAAATTGAACTTAAGAACTAAACCTGTCGATTTAAACTCAGTCTAATCGTGTCTTCCCCTTCCAGAAACAATAGTTTGTATATAACGACTGCATGTTGTGTTTCCATACATATCAAGCCCAAATCATCCAGTTTTAAACATCAGATTCATAATTTCACACTAGTCAATATTATTATAAATGAAATTTACTCTTCCATACTTCGATATAAGTTATATGAAAAATGGAAATTATTTCTAATATGCCTTGTAAACACAAGTAATTTTGTAGTAAACAAATAGTGGAACCCTTGTGGTTTGTGCCTCAAAGTGTTTACCTCATTATACCATTACAGTTATAGAACTCTTCAACCAAGATTTTCAGTGACAATTAGAGGGATCATGGATAACAACAGTTACCGGCGCCTCTAAATTGTCCACACATATGTACCCGTATCTGTCATCCTGTGATAGAGTAATACATTCTTTAGTACCGCGTCTTACTACACCTTGGGGCTATACGCTTATGTTATAATTATACTAGTGGTTTGGGGATTAATGAGGCTATTTTTTTTAAAGAGTTTACCTGAAGTTTCGTGGTAGGAGAGTGGAAAACCATATAGAAAAATCCATCCTCAGTAAGCCCGACTGAGATTTGAACCTTGACCTACCCTTTATCGGCAGTTTAATTTACTGCGATAGTAGTGACTTAGACCATTCGGTCACCGAAGTGGGTGATAATATATTGTAGGGATTAAAAAAACTAATGGTCTTTTAGAGGTGGTACAACTTAACTGAGGCTCTGAAACTAGCTGTCTGATGCTTTTGATGACACTCCAGTAATGCTGATTTGGTTTTCTTACACCGTAAGTGGAAACTATTAATAATCCTTTGCCAAGAAAATAGTGATGACTACATTGATAAACCATAGTAACTGATACTTGATATGTATGCACATAATCATGGTTGAAAGGCACCTGGAACACAGGACAAACTGGTAAAGTTGTTGGAACATGAACAAGTAGGGAAGAAGTGAGAGAAATTTAAAATAATCCCTGGAATGTTTAGATATATTTCAACGATTTCTTAAATGCTAAGTACCCCCAATTAATTCAACCTTTCGAATTGCGATGAAAATGTACTATAATAGTTCTAAAGTTAATAATAATGGAATAGAAACAGAACTAATAATTAGATATTTTTATTTATAGTATTACATGTAAATACTGGGAAAAATACACATTTTCTGGGGTGGATAACTTCGAAAATCAAGGACTGTTTAAACTTACAAAGTGTTAACCTTATTGATTAAATAAAATAACTAATATCGCTAAGTTCACTATTTCTATTATTTTTATTAGGAGCAGCTTGGTTTTAGAACATTTTTTAAATTATTTTGTTAATTTGTTTTTAGTTAGATAAATAAACTGCTGGTATGATATGTATTTAATATCATTATTTGATTTAACAAGTTACAATCCGATTTAGATAGAAAGAAGCATTTTGAGTTAATTAAAAGTTACTAAAACATTTTTCATTTATTTATAAATGGTAATTTGATCTGCAACTGTCACTTTTTCATAGAAATTATTAATATTTATGAAATAATATAAAATAGTAAAGTAAAATATTATCAAGTAAAACGTTATCAAAGTCGAAAACAAAACAAAATATGTTAGTATTTTATATTTTCGAACGGAATCCGATAAAAGATTATAATCTATTTGCTGATTTGCGGTTTGTTTAGAAGTTTTTTTTGCACCGAGTCCTACTATTAGGTTGGGATTATACACTTTTGTGCTAATTATGTTATTGGATTAGGGATGTTACATTTATTGGAAGTTTACCCGTATTTAAGTGGAGATAGAGAGGAAAACCTTTAGTAATAACCACCCTCAATACACCCGACCGATATTTAAACCTCGATTTCCCCGTCATTGTCAGTCTAGTGTACTGCGAATGTAGCGCGTTAGACCACACGGCAACCGAAGTGGGTATTTAGAAGTTGCATGTTGCATTAATTATAAGTAATATTTTGATTCGTGAGAATTGAGTAAACTGCATCAGTAACAATAAGCTCTAAACGTTAAGCTAGTCTAGTCTGGTTCTCAATTGATGAGGTGGTCAGAACTTGAATCTCGACAGAATATACCAAGTGTGGCGTTGCCTAAGTGGTTCTCTATTCTCCCTTGACACAAATTCGGTTACATTTCTCGTACATTTGATCTTTATTACTTCTACCCTATGGGTTAAGGGCTAATCAAAGGTGGCTAGCTCGATAAGTAGTAGTGCGTGTTACAACAAAAACAAAAATAAATGATACGGAACTCCGCGCGGACTTTTTCACAACATTGTTTAAAAATTGAGATACTTATTCAAAACTCATATGTGAAACGAAACAATATACACTAGCAAACCCGAACAAAAATTGCGTTATACTTAGGTAAGACATTTTTTGAATCCCGGGTTTATATTTTATGATTTTCTTTTTAAAGAATTAAAGTCCTCCCTACAATATTTGGACAAAAAAAGAGATCGATATTGGGTTCTTAAGGGTCAATATTTCGTGTTAAAATTTCGACATTTTATTAGGGCTTGCACATCTCATGGTTATCACATTTTTTACTAAATTCCTCATTTATAGATTTCGACCAATAAAAAGGGTAAATATTGACTATTGAGTATAAAATGATAGAGATAATTGCTGCATAAACATTTCCCCTAAGAGGTTAAAGAAATTAATAATACAAAACTCCGCACGGACTTTCTCACACCATTGTTTAAAAATCGAGATAGTTACTCAAAACTCTCAATATATGTAAAAGGAAATAATATACACTAGCAGACCCGATAAAAAAAATTGCGATATACTTACGTTAAACATTTTTTGACTTCTGGATTTTCATTTTGTGATTTTCTTTTAAGAGAATTAAAGCCCTCACTAGTATATTTGGACAAAAAGAATAGATATTGGGTCCACAAGAGTCGATACGTTGTATTCAAATTTCGCGTTTCGGTTAAAATTTTAGACATTTTATCAGTGGTTGCACATCTTATGGTTATCGCATTCTTATTAAATTCCTCAGTTATAAATTTAGACCAATTAAAAGGTAAATATTGATTATTGAGTCCAAAATAATAGAGATATATCATTCTTGTACAAACATTTCCCCTAAGAGGTTAATAATTTCATATCTCAAATAGTTTCAGAGAAGTGATCATAAATGAGAATTTACGCATCAGACCAAAGTGCTTAAAGTAATTTTGACGAACAAATTAGAGTAGTCATTTTGTTTATAATATTGATAAATGCTTAGAAATTAAATTTAATCAAAATCGTTAGAGCCAAATTTGGGAAAATCGATTTTTTCTCTTTTTGCCTTCAGTAATCTCCCCTTAATTTTATTGTGAGATATCCAATTCCAAAACTCCCTCAGGGCAACCTTATGAAAACCATAAATACTAAGTTTTAACACGATCGGTAAAATAGTTTAGACTCTAGTTGGAGGCACAGTCAGACGGAAATTCAAACACCTTATTTCGGATTCGGGGGGTCTCAGAACGTCGAAACTCATCAAAATCTCAAATTCCTTTTTTTTTTCGATTGCAATACTTTCTCTACCTGTAAGAAAGCGATAAAGTAAAAAGAACATAATGTTGCCATTATATACAACTAAAAGTATGGTATTGTCAATTATTAGCTTCCCTTGAAACACATTAGCAACTTGTTAACGCACGCAACGTTGTTGGACTTGTGAAAGTTGAAAATCGCGTGACATGGCTCGTCTACATTTTATTTCCCTGAACAAAGCGTCACAAGTCCAGTCCTACTCTGGTTGTTTGACAGATAAAGTAGCTGCGTGTGAAGGGGGTTGTCAACATGGGAACACGACGGGCTCATTTAAAATAAACTTATGGCGATTAAAATTGTTTCATATATATTTATTGCGTAACAAAAAAAAAAGTAATATAACAAGAGTTTGTTTTTAAAATACAGTTAATATAAATACTAGATAATTATGACACACAAAACATTTACTCAGTGGTGGTTCATGGTTCGTATCGTAAAATTTAGGGTGTTCACAAAATTGTGATGGAGAAAATTGATTCTGTTCATTTATACAGTTTAAAGTAAACAATTGACAATATCATGCTCTCACCCCATACATCATTTATAGGGCTATAAATTTTCATCTTCCATCATACATTCATACATACATATACATACATATACATACATACATACATATACATACATATACATACATATACATACATATACATACATACATATACATACATACATACATATACATACATATACATACATATACATACATATACATACATATACATACATATGCATACATATACATACATATACATACATATACATACATACATATACATACATATACATACATACATATAGATACATATACATACATATACATACATACACACACATAAATACATTTATATATGGTACAAGGTATAATATAAAATGACCCTCTTCAGTGGCCACATGGTCTAAGGCGCTACTTTATCAACATATTACACTACCGATGATAGGGAGATCGTGGTTCTATCCTAGTTAGATGTACTGGGGATGGTTTATCCTAAATAATTTACCACTCTCTCTCCACATAACTGCTGGTACACCTCCTTTAAATTCATCCCTCCTCGTATAAAACACACCAGCGTAATTATTACATAGGTGTTTAACCCGAATGGTTAGTAAGACGTGGTACATGGTACTTGGAATATATTTTTTAAATTAAATGCTACAAATATAACAAAGTTTTTACACATACTGGAGAGGTCCGATCATTCGTGGTTCCATATTAACCGAGGTTGTAGCACAGTTTGATTAAGCTGATTCGGCCGTCATATGTGAGTATAAGGGTTAATAATCGGGTGATCCGTTGTTTGGTCGAGTCAGTTGGCTGCCATTCAGTTTTACGGCTGTTGATTATTTATCTCTCTTATTATTGATAAACTTGTGAGAGTCAGATGCTTTCAAATTTAGTGAATTGTATTGTTTTTAAAGTTTCTAGTTATGAGGGTAAATAAAGGGGTTATTATTATCGAGTGTTCAATTTTTATTATTTAAGACTGCTTCGGCTTCTTATCCTCGAATAGTAGGGACCCTACTGTAGATAGTAATTTTTAAATTTTATTACCACAGACAACTGTTAACTTGTAGAGAAAATCAATCGTCTCCTTAATGCTTGCAAACTTAAACTTAACAATTACTTGTTGATTGAAGTCTTTAAAATTATTAACTAGTTTAGGTTATTAGTTAAACAACAGGCAAGAAAATAAAATGTTTAATTAGTTAAACTACGCCTTCGGTACAACTTAGTTGATTAAGAAGCTCTATAAAACAAAACTTCCCATGTATTTCCCATTCTCATTTGCAACAATCCCAATATTAAATGGTATAGTGTAAAGCTATACATAATTATATATGTATAGTATAGGCTATAATACATATATAGGTTATATACTATACATATATTACTAGACATATATGACTATATATAATATATACTATACATATATTACTAGACATATATGAATATATATATAATATATTATATACTATACATATATTACTATATATATATACTATACATATATATTACTATATATTATATATATATATTACTGGACATATATGACTATATATAATATATTATATACTATACATATATTACTATACTATATTATACTATACAATGATTATGTGTATTATATACTTTATATTACATATATACCCTATATAATATGCCCTTTAATGCCTTATAATAAAATCCAATCATGCTTAAGCAAACTATGTCTACACTGCCATAAATTTAAATAAACATCACTCATGATTAGTTATCAATTATAAACAAATCTATATCCTTAACTAACTGACTAATATTACGTGATTATGCTAGACTCTATTGCAACTTCAGGGCTACAAGCTTTCCAGACTGTTTGGACCAGGTCAAATGTTTGAAACATGTAGTAAAGAGTCCGCCAACACTTTAATAGGGAATGCGTGTAATGAAAGAAGCACGTACCTTTATCATGTTTTTGTTCTTTTTAATACCGTTTGGTCAGTTCAGGTTACACACACACACACACACACACACACACACACACATTGGTACTTTGATTTTAAGAATAACGAATAAGGATGAGTAAACTACTATTTTAGAGGAAATGTATACTCATTTGCATGAAGAAAGATTTGGAAGCAATTCAGTAAAAATCACCTTGAGTACACCCAACTGTGATTCGAGCCTTGATCTTACCATCACCAGTGATCTATTCTAATACGAGAGTGACGCGTTAGACCATGAGGTCACCATTACGGGTTTCCTCATGTTAATTATTAATCTCACCTGATAGCTACATATTTGTGACGTGCGCATGCGCGTTGGAACGTTAAACGCACACAAAATGCTATTTATCTATACAGAACTAGCTGCTAAACCATACACTGGAACCTATGACAGGCACATTTAAATTAATCAGTTATTTGTTTTGCGAAAATATAATTATATAGTCCACAGTAAAACCAATATAATATTCTGTTATAAACAAACTTACATGTGTCACCAAATTATTTACTGTAGTTAGCGTTTGATATTGTATCTGCTTTGGCAGCCGCATGCTCTAACGCGTCACTCTCTTGCTAGACTTGATTGTCAATGACAGGTAGGTTGGGGTTCAAATCCCGGTCCGGTCTACTATGGTGGTTTATCCTAAATATTTTTTCTCTTCTCTTTCCATGAAGATGTGTTTACACTTCCCCTAAATTAAACCTTTCTCATCCTTAACTCATTAGCGTAATAAACGCAGTTAGTAAGACGCGGTGCTAAAAATGTATATTATTTTACGATGCTATTAGTGTTATAATAAGCCATATATATACACACACATATTCATCACCATGTCTTAATACCTGACAACTGCAGATCAAACGTATAAATATGTACTAATAAATTATTTTAGTAAATTCTTTAACTGTCAAAAAAAGTTACAGACTCTAGACTCTAACTGTAAAGTACCTATTTAATAAAGCAACATCTTTTTTACCTGCTTCGGTGGCCACGTTGTCTCACAATAGACTGTACTGCCGATGATGGTGATATCGGGGTTCGAATTCCGGGAGGGTATGATGAGGATGTTTTTACATAAACGGTTTTACACTCTCCGTGCATGCAAATAAGAGTACACTTTATTCCTATTCAAAGTCTCTTCATCCCTAACACTTTAACTTAATCAGTTCTCATGCGTATAACGCGAAAAGGTATTGAGACGCGGTGCTAAATAACTTTTTTTTTTCATCTCAAGCAATTTATGAAAGCTTGTGTGTGCTCTCTAAATAATAAATACTATTTTAAATGTTTGACCTTTAAAATAATCACTATATTGTAATGCTTCCTTTAAAATATACTTCAATTATTATTAATTTCTCCTACTACTACTACTACTGCCTACTCTTAAAGCAATATACAACAATTTTTTCGAATACATTTATTTATTTCGGATTGACAAGAACTAACTTTATAATCACGTTAAAAAGGGCTAAAACACAAAACTTTTCCTGGCAAAAAAAATATATATCCCCACCCCTCTAAGATTGGTTCTGGAAGAACATGCTGTAAAGTTGTTCTCGCCCCTCTACTATTTGTTCTGGAAGAACATTCTTTAAAGTTGTCCTGTTGGCAATCGACAGAAAATCCATATCACGTCTCTCAGATCGGCACAATAGCGGGTCTGGGGTATTGATTGTGTTTATCATGGCATGGGGGCATGTGCTAGCATTTTGGCAAATTTCCCTTCTTTTACTATGTCAATTCAAGTTCTCGTCTTTGATCTTATGAGTAGATCGTTACTAATACACGTAGTTTCAAGTCGTTTGTAATGCTCTGTAAAATTTATCACGGGGACCTTTACTTTAGATTCATTAATGTTTACAGCCTATGGCCTGGAACAGTTTTTTATTCAAGTAATATATTTTTCCACTAGCCGCTGGCTAGGCCTGTCGAAATTTCATATACCTTATAATCTAGCTTAAGACTGTGTCAGGCACAACATCCAATCCCCGGCCGTTAATCTATCAATGTGAAAGGATAAACCCATATTTCACCAATGACACAATTTTTGGCCATGTCGGTAATCGAAACCGGGACCCTTATCTCAGTATGCAGACACGCTACCGACTGATCTAAGGATCACGGGTACATATTATGGAAAATTAGATCCACCCGACAGGGTACCAAATATTCTCTAACATCAAAGTAGTGCTGGGCTTCTTAATTACTTGATAAATTTTATCTGGTGGATTTTCTTGGCCGCAAAGGTAACTTAATATATTATTATTATTTACCATTCAAATAATTAATTCAACCTATTAGGCTTCCTAACCTACATAGGAAACTAGCCTGTTTGGGTTCTTAAATAACATTGCTAATTTGGCCTGTTTGAGTTATTAACTCACACAAATAATATATCTGGTTAGGGCTTATTAACTACCTAGGTTATTTTGGCTTGGTGAGGTTTCTGTTTCACATAAGAAAATTTAGCCCATTAAGGCTTACTAACTACCCAGTTAATTTAACCTAGTGAGGTTTCTGACTCACATATGTAAATTTAGTCTGGTGAGGACATTTTATTTTTTCTAACAAAACACGTGCGTTAACATAAAATAATTTCTCCCGATTTAAATTCTTGGCATATACCTTATGATTGTGAGACAAGAATCTCCCTAGTTTATTTTCTTATTAGCACTGCCATGTTGATGGCCCAAAGTGGGCCTTTATAGAAATTACTGTACATACATATGAGCATAATATTATCAATCTGCATTGCTTTACTTCGGTTCCTAAGATCCCAGGAAAACATTATTATTTAAAATATTGACGCGTTACTATATTTTTGCCTATAATTTTACTACCCAATCTCTATTAGAAGTAAAGATGAGTAAGGTAGATTTAAGAGGAAATGTATCCAAATTATCATGGATAATAAGTCAAAATACACCCAGCTGATAATCAAACCCTGGCCTCACTGTCACCGGCGAACCATACTAGACTATCTTGAAGCTTAAAACGTATATTCCCCTATGTGGGTAAGAAGGATTCTCAGGGGTTTAGAGTAATATTTTATGTTATGTAGAGAAGGTGTGAAATGGTTACAGAAACATTTGCTCTTTGTTTCCTCCTTACACTCCTAGTTATTTATTTTAATAATGCTTGGTGGGGTAGATTATGATGTGTTATTGCTTCCTTCGCCGTTTTAAACCCGACCACCGTTACTGCTTACATTTTTAGTTAAGTTGAGTCAAAATTTAAAAGATAGTTCACAATAATATTATAATAATGTATGTTGTATTTTCTATTTCCTCGAACCAAAAGCTGTGTGTGCATTTGTGTTCATGGTGGTTGCAGTTAGGAATAAAACAGATAAAATTTGGTGATGTCAGGAAATTTAGCAAAAAAAAGAAAAAGATTTGGAACTTAGTCATTAAAACCAAATTGGGAACTTTTTTTGTTTATCGATATTAGCATTTTGCATTACTTAGATATGACATTATAATATGAGTTGTTGGTTCAGTGTTTGTTTTTTATACCACATTTACACATTGCCACAAATAAACCTAAAACATAATGGAGAAATAATTGTTTTAAGTGTTGATGTTTATTAAATGCTAATATGTTATGTATTTTTTTAATGTTGTTTTTAAAACCTGAATATGTCAGGTAAATATCATGAAAGTTATTCAGCCACACTGGTGTTGTTTCAGATGTTCAGGGAAGAACCACTGCAGCTTCATCTTGGCTGAGGATCACGAACCGGCTGCAACTTGGGGTCCGGGAGTTGTTGTCATCAAGTACGCCTGCTTTAACGGTCAGTCATTGTTCTTGTATTTACTCTACGCGAGGATATTATATTGCATTTAATAAATATAAATATCAGCACATTTGAGCACTCCAATGTAGTGTTTCAAATGGTTACTTTATCATATTCAGTATTTTTTTCGATAAAAATTTTACTGTATCTCTAAATGTCAAGGCCCTAATGACCTCACTGTGTCGATGGGCCTTTAAACAATAATAATAATAAATATCGAAGTAGATAAATTACATGGTTTTGTGTTCATTTTGTTTTGACGAAGTTGTTGCTGCACTGCCATTTCTAGAACACTGCTAATTATGATTGTTAATCGTACATACAGTAGCCCCATGGCTTCTTTGGTGCTCACTGACAGCTCACAACTGACTTCTGACAGTCAGCATTTAGGTATATACCTAAATTTTGACTGTCAGAATTGACAGCTGTTAAACACATGTTCGGCGTGGGGATACATAATTTGGTCTGGTGACTTTTAAAAGCTTTTAGCTGTGAGCTGTCACTCAGCACCAAAGAAGCCATGGGGCTAGTGTAGTGTTTTTTATAATGTTATCCAAATAACAAACTGGATGTCCTCAACGCCACAAGTTATATATTTACTATTATCATATTAGCCTCCTTTTAAATTCTTGTTGTAAAGGTTTATTTATGTTACTTCATTTATATATTTGTGCCCTTGGTTTTGATTTGACTCTGTTAGTTAAGTTTATATATGAAGTGACTTATTAGAAAGGGCACACTTAGGGGAAAAGTAGGACTATATTGCAAACATATAGCTTTTCCGAACTAAACCTTGAAAATTGGTGGAACTGAAACTCTCCACGTAATGAGAACACTACTAAATAAAACTAACTAAGAAATGAAGATTTATTAATGCCACTTCTCTTAAAATAAATTACACTACAATACAAAAGGCAGCGCTTTAACCAAGCAGTGAAATTTCTAGTCTGTAATAAAAAAAAACTGTTGGTAGAAACACTTTGCTCAGAAAATCAAGAAAAAAATAATTTAAAGAACTGCACTGGGAGTAAGCCTAACAATATTATGAGGGAAAAGGAAAAATTAGGGAGGAATTAATGAAAATGACGGGTTCACCACGAATACGTCATATTTCCTTGTTTTTCGGGCCAAGGTCCTTGTTTAACATAATATTCAGCTCACTTGAAAAAAATTTCTGAATTTAAACCAAAAACATAAATCTTACGAAAACGACTTTACATGTCTATATTCAAACCCAAGGGAAAATACACTCGGTTAACTTTATTTCTCATCCAAACTACAGGGCTAGTAATAAATTCTAGCGACAGTTAAATTTCTTTGTGGGTTTTGTTTAAATCTTTACATTCAATAACTTTATCTAGAAACTAACTTTTTTTTTATGAAATTGAAAATCCTGTTAGCCTATAGCGTCCAGATATTCACCGATTAACGTAAATCAAATTTAGATTGCGCTGTACAGGATCCCAATATACTTGTCCACGGAAATCCAGTGTATTGTGAGAGTTACACCTTAGACCATGCGAACACCGATGTGTGTTTAATATGTAAAATTAAATTTTTCAGGTATCTGACAGGTACAAAAATTATTAGCTCTACTTTCACGTGTTCATACGTCAAATCATTTAATCTACAAATGTCATATATATATATATATATATATATATTTAACACCGCGTTTTACTACCAATTCGGGTTATACCCTAGCAATACTTTGAACGACTTTGACAACGCATTAGTTAGAGTTCAAGAAGCTAACGTCCACGATGGATACGCGTAAACCCAAAAATANATATATTATCATTACCTATAATATAACACTTAACTTAGTAGAGTGAAAGTTGCCGCTATTTTGATTATAATTAGTCCTATAAAATCATAAGCACCATAATATTATATCTATACATATAAACACGGCTCTTGATAATAAGTTTACTCTACCCGTGCTTGTGAGCAAGCCGACAAACCCATACGTCATGTCATGTCTTCACTATTTGCCTGTAACGCGGAGTTCTGGGCCATTATCTTAATTAAGTGTGCCAAGGCAGTTTTTACTTAGTGCGTTTCCTATCTCCCCTCACTTAATAGGGTGAACATTTCCTCTAAATTTTACCTTCCTCATCCTTACCTCATTAGTGTAAATAAACTGATAGCCCAAATTAATAGCAAGACGTGGATCAATTGAAAACGTTTTTTTTTAATCTAGTGATAGCTTTGTTTGAATTATTCAATTGCCAATTATAAATCGAATAGTGGTTGGGTTTTTTTAGTAGCGTTTGGATGAATCACTCAATTTTTTTCAATACAGTAAAGAAATCCAACATTTTTTATTATATTCATTACATTCATATTAATATATGTTATAATTATAAATAAAACAAACATTTTTGAACATATATGAGACTTCAAACATATGGTTTTATAAGCTACTAAAATAAAACACTCCGGGATTTTGAGAAATGATTGCTCTAGACACGCTAACAACATGTCGATATAGGTCATATTATGACGCTTTTTATGTTTATTGTTGAACATAGTCGTTAACTTTCCGGCAATTTGCTAGCTCGTTTGAACTGCAATTTGTCTTCTGAAACGCCCTGTGTAAACACTTTGTGTTCCTCCATTACAGGTCAGCGCATGGAAATAATGATTGTACGACACCGGCTAAAATTAGAAGTGGGTGCAAACTGTTCTGGGTCAATGTTTTATGGCACACGATCAGTCGTGTCTACTCTAAATCAGTCGTTCCTTAACTTTTAGTCCTCACGCCTTCCTTTTTAAATTATAGAAAATCTCACTGCCCACCTTTTTTTCAAATCTATTCTTTGGTCCACGAATTTCGCATCTAGCACGTAACCAATATTTAGCAAGATGGACAGAGAGAAGAAACGACACATGTTCAATATTTTTTTAAAAAAACGCGCTTCACTCAAGAAATTTAAAATTGCACTTTGACCTCGAAATGCGCCTATAAAATAATTTTACATGTCAACTTATGTATCATTTTAATTTATCCTGTATAACTATTTAGCCATGTCTTTTTAAAACCTTTTTAAACACTCTTCATTCAGAGAAAAATAATCTGTTTAGACTTAATATACCTGAAATGTTTGGAAAGTCTGTATAGGAAAAGTAATAAAATACCTAATCAAAATAATTAAATATTTCATCTCAACGAACCGACCAACTGTTCTCGTGTGTTTTAAATGTTGTAGCGAAACGTGAGGGTCCAACACCTTGCCGGCTCAGCCTAGTGAGCTAAGAAAGGGTGGGTATCTGGTCCCTAGAAGATATATTAAATTTTATAGCAGCATTTTCGTGGTGAAATAATCACCTCAGTCACCAACAAACCATACAAAACTGGACTGACGTCTTTATCCGCGTGCCCACTAGTGAGGCGTTATAGAATCATATAAAGTGAGATATATCAAATAAAACACAATTCATATTTAACTAAACCTATTAACAAATATTTGTTTGCTATTAAAATATGTTTAAGTATCTTCATTCTTTCGAATTTGAGAAATATATTCATATATTTTGAATTTTGGTGAATTATTTTAGTTTAATATTAGATAGTAATACAAATCCATTTCTTTAATATAATTAATCGATTGTTAATAATTGTTGAAATACGTAGGGTGTATAATAAAATGTTGACAAATAGTTTATGATTCACACTAACTCGTTGACCTTATCTGGTATGAGCTATTAGGATTATAGTTATAAGAATAGTATCTGACAGTAACTAATTATTTTCATAATATATTATTGCTTCAATTCGTATGAGCTGCAGCTGTTTACTTTTGATAAAAAATAGTAGCTATAAAATAATATGTATATTATATTATACTATTATAAAGCCACATGGCTGACTCACTCACTGACATTAATGTTTACCCACTTATAAATTAGCTAGAAACTTGAAATTGGGCAAACTTATAGCATCTAGCCTGTAACCGATGATAAAATTGTAAAAAGTTTAAAAAAATGTAACCCCCGAAAAAATAATCAAAATGGTGGAGCAACTTTAGTCGGTGCGGGCCTTTCTTTGGAGGTCTCTTGTGGCCAAACGGTAAGACCCATCAAAAAACGGCTCTGGAATTACATTAGTTTACATCGACTTGCAAAGAAAACTAGTTTGGGGTCGGAGCCCCCAATGATCAAAGTGATTATATATCACACAGTGAAATGATTTCTATAGTTTTCGAAAGAAACAATTTTGTTTTTTCTGAACATTTCTTCCTATATCCTAATATAATGAAGATGTGGCTAATCAGTCGCATGCGAGACGATTTGTTTGCCAGTCAACATTCACTTTGGATGTAAAAATAAAGGACTAACTTCAATATAAATTATGTATTTATTACTGAAAGCGTTGTTATAGCATAAGATTATCATTGTTACCAATTGCGAGTGTATATTTAATGCCACAAACCTTGGTAAGAAAAGAAGCGTTGACATGAGGTTTTTCTGTCGACATATACAATCCCTGCCATAAAACTACACCCAAAGTGTCCATACGAGGGCCGATTGAGTAGAATATCTATTCATTTCATTTATTAAAATTAATATAAAATATATCAAAATTAATATATACTAATTTTTTCGCCACTCCTGCGGTTAAGCCCAACAACTGACTTAACCAAAGATATTCAAGAGAATAGTGTTAGTTATATTTTATTCAAATCGCATAAAAATTTTCAAACAATTAGTAAAAATCAACAAATTTAAATAATGTTAGTGAAACTAAGGTTTCAATATAACTATAGAATAAATAAAATTATATATATAGTTTAATTTCTTAAAAATCTATTATTGGACTCATATTATTTTAAATAAATAATTTCTAAAAATGTATTATTTATAACGATTCAGAAATAAATTACTTGAACTATTTACTATCAATATCTGTAATATATTTTATAATATATAGTATATTAATAAATAATTATGATAAAAACTCCAACTGGGTTTTTTGTACTCTAATTTCTATGTACACACAAAATAAGATCTTTAAAAATTATAAACATAATAGACACATGCTCTCAAAACAGTTCGCCAGTCCTGCCTCAGCGTCTTGTCTGGATGTACCAATGACAACAACTTTTCTATCTTCACCCATAGAACTCAGACGGATAGAAAAGTAGGGGGGCTGTACTATTTAACCTCACATCTGACATGTGTTAACGAACGATGAACATTCTAACCTCGCATGCAGAAAGGATTACTGGCTTAATTTGCTAACCAAACCCAGCCTAGCTTAATCTGAACTTGGATGAAGGACATCAAAATAAAGTCGATAAAGAGGTCTGCTTATTCAAATTAGCGTTCGAATTAGTTCTCTTTGCTGCGAGAACACACAGAATGTACTTCATAAAATGAGTCTGGCTTGCTGTGATACTTTGGTGTATAAGGTTACCACATACTCCAATTCGACTACACGTAAACACCATTAGGGTCATAACTCTCGCTAAAAACCCAAAATGCTATTATATTTAAATTGTAACTTTTAAAAATAAAATATAGGGAATTATTTTGTTTTTATATAGATGTGGGTCATTTTCATAAAATGTAGTTTGGTAAAAAAAAAAGTACAATTAAGTTTTAAATACGTAAATATTAATAAATAAATTAAATGTAATACAACAAAAGTTGGAGACGCTCTTACGATAAAAATGGATTTCATTGTTGCTTCAAAACAAAGAAATGGCGTCACGATAGCCCCTTTAATTATGTAGAGCCTACAATGTGTTACGTCACTGAATGAAAGTGAGTTGCGTGTTGCATAACATTTGGATAATTTTATGACTGCTCTAGGAGTGATAGGTATATTTATATTTACTAAACAGACACATACGTCGTAAATAGGATTACTCAACATAAATGTAAACCTATTTGTGGAAAAGAGTTTTATAAACTCTACTATTTTATGGCTATTTCTATTGTAAAAAATTATGTAAATTCCAAAATTAATATAATAATTTAGTCGATTCAATCCATATAGGTCCATACACAAGATTATTTCGGAAAAAATAGTCTAACAAAAAGAGTCGAGTTGTAAAATAAGTAATACAAAGGATTTCTCGACAAATCCATGGTCAAAATTATAAGGGGGAAAAACATCTTTTTCATTAAAACTTTTACCAAAATTACGTAGAACGTAAAAATATCTGTATGAATTGTTTGGTGGTCACACCTAAAATAATCTAGCTTAGAATTAACTTGAGTATAAACATTTAGCACGTTGATTTAAACCCATCTTGATTAACATCAGAAAAATGGTGCCATCCCCTTAAACCTGAGTTAAGAACAAGCCCCTTTTAAAACATTTAAAATGTGAAATTGTCCATACTAGCTTTCCCATAATGTTTCGTATATCTTTCAAAACTCTCAATAAATTATTTGTCTCCAGCCATGGATATAAAACTATTTGATGTATTCTGTTAAAACTTGATATTTAGATATTATAGGGCTAGAGAAAAGAAAGTTTTTTTTTTTACTTCAGCCATACAATTACAATTATTTTGGGAATGTTTTACATGACATTTAACACTGAATATTTGTTTTTGGGACAAAAATTCATTGATAGGTAGTTTACTGATGACTTGTTTTTCAAAAACTGGAAATATTTTTAAAAGGGCCTAAACGATTTGATTCCAAATGGGGATTTTGGGAGTTTTTTACACGAACATGACAAATAAATCTTTTAGTCGTTTTGGAGTGGAAGTCTTCGATGGGTAGTTTACTGATCACTTTTTATTTTTTATTTTAATATTTAAAAATGTGTCTTTAGCAATTTGATTCAAAATTACTATCAGGATACTCTTTTACATAAAAAATTATGTATATATTTATGTAAAATAAATTAATTTAAGGGTAGTTTACTTACAACAATTTATAGAAAATTTTAATGGTAATTTTGAAATTGAAATTTAAGAATGAATTTTAAATGGGAATCTGTTCATATTTTTTCATTATGTATATATATATTTAGCACCGCGTCTTACTACCCGTGCGGGTTATACGCTTTAAGTACTAATTTCTCTAATGGATTAGGAATTGGGAAGGTTGAATTAGATGAAGTGAACCCGCATTTGCGTGGAGGGAGAGTGGAAAACCGTTTAGGAAAAACCACCCCCATTCCACCCGACCGAGATTCGAACTTAGATCTCTCCGTCCTCAGCAGTCGAGCTCAACACGACAAGTGCGTTAGCCAACTACGCCACCGAGGCGGGTTTTTTCATTATGAATAAGAATAGATTTTTATATTTACAAATACATTATTTTTAACAATTTTAATATATTAAATAAATTTGAACAATTTGGTTTAAAGTATAAATGTACAAAGAGCGATTATTTTGATTAAAGAGATGATGAGTTTGTTTTAGTGAGCAAACTTATTTAAGGCTGTTTGACTAAAAACCTATGTTTGAACATATTTTCCGAAGCTATAATACATGATATGAAAAAGTTAGTACAATTGTGTCTTACCCTTTTTTTTTTACATCATATATTCATATGAAGTCTGACGCATTTTAATAAATGTAGCCTATCGAAACCCGTGTCGTTAATTGGATGTAAGTCATATATAATCTTTAACGAGTAGTAATACCCGTAGTGGGGGCACACAGACTTAATATAAGACTAGTCTGCTTTGTTTTGTTTTTTTGTGACGTGGAGGTTGGAGCTCGAATCCCAGCCAGTCGTACTGAGTGTGATTTTTCTTAAATAGTTCTACATTAATTTACCACGCAAATACGGGTTCATTATCTCTAAATTCTACCTTCCTCATCCTCGCTGCATTTGTGTAGCTAAATGTGGATATCTTGGATGAGTGGTAAACAAATTATATTAGGTATTAGAGGTTTGGTCGCACTGTTGACTCGGTGCCAACGGACTCGACTGATTTTCTTTGTTATAGCCGGGGAGTTTGGTATTAGGCTGAATGCAATGTAGGTGATATTGAAAAATGGTCATTTTACTGGAGGTTTGTTTCCTCAGCTCCAAGAGATAATTTCAGTGCATTATCTGAAAATTACCGTATCTCATCTTATTTCCTTAAATTAGTTTTAAGTTTCCTATAATCCAGGCCAGCGGTTGCTTGGTCTATAGCATCACTTTCTTATTAGCATTGCCTGTGATGGAAAGATCGGAGTTCAAATACTGATCTGGGGTACTGAGGCTATGTTTTCTTAAATAGTCCCCAACTATCCCTACAGTCAAATTCCGATAAATTTCCTCTAAAACTCTACATTTCTCATTCCTATTCTATATCTTAATTAATGTGTACGTAGGGTCAAAACGGCTACTAATATGAGGTGAAAAAAAGTTTTTCCTCAAGTTTGACCGAGTAATAAGACACATAGCATGTCTACCCCAATGTATATTTTCCTACAATAAATGTTAGTATCACTACCTTTATCCCTACTCGGAATGAAGATTTTCGACAAAATGGTGGATATTAAAGTTGGCTGACGAGTTCCTATAGAGACATTATTAAATCAATATCCCTGAAGAAATAAAGGAAATTGCACATTTCGCTCTTATTTGATTCAATAGCAGCTCTGAGTAAGTTTTGGGATTCAGAGGAAAAGGCCGACCTTTAATATCTGCTCTTTCCTGGGAAGGGGTGGATAGAGGAGGGGGCTAAAGGGTCTCCGAGAAGTAATAAGAAAACCGTCGTGGTGAGCGAACAAAGTAAAAAGAGGGAGAGGACAAAGAGAAGACAGAATCTACAAGAACTTATTTCCATGAAGGTGAGAAAAATTTCCCTAGTTTATTTTCTTATTAACACTGCCATGTAACCCTCCTCCCCTCACTACCCAGCTCCCAACACTCCCTAACACCCCTCATTCCCCGACCCCACTCACTCCCCGACACCCGTCATTCCCCTACCACCTCGCCCCCACACTCCCCTCATTCACAAAC